>APFE030727914.1:12850-50036 GCA_000404065.3 Pinus taeda | reverse complement strand
GGCTAGCAGAATCACTCTTCGCAGATGTTCCTCGAAGGGGTAAACAATCATATGGGGGTGAATGATCGGCTAAAAACAAAGTGGAGGTGATGGCGAGAACACGACCAAGGCTCAAAAGCTGGCGTTAAGGCATTCACAATGGTTATTTACCGGTTCATTTTTTAATGAGCTTAAACGCTGGGGGAAACATTTGCTCATGACTTATGTTTATTTTTTAACGAGATTGAACTCTGTGACAACATTGCTCGCCATGATGGTCATTGATTTTTTGATTTCCCTTAACATTTCGTTCTTTCAAATATTGTACTACCTGTTCATTTGCTTCATCAAACCGATTAGAAATGAAAACATATGCTTGATAAATGAGTTAAAAACACCAATGTTTTACTTGAATTACGTGCATAGTAAATTAAAAGTGACTTTTACCTTTCATTTTACCATTTCATTTGAATTTGGTTTGTTGGAGCTCTGGAGGTGCTTTTCCCCCCTGATTTTCACCAGCGGTTTCCAGGAGATTCTGTAGACGATTCTTGACGCCGTTCAGACTAGGTAAGAGCTAAACTTGTGCTCTTTCATTACATGCCTTTCATTTTGGATTTTGAGCTTATTTCCTTGTCCTGCTGAGCCCCTGGGGTTTGAAGAACTCACCCTAGGATCATTGCACCCTTCCTTAGTCGAAAGGTGCAATGCATACTGAAATCTCCACTGACTAGTCAGTATGCATCGCTCCTAGTACACTTGCTGAGGTGCGATGGGCGCAAGGAGGAAAATTTTTGTATAGTTTCCTCATGAAAGTTTTGCCTGTTTTCACCAAATGAAGATCCTGACTCTTCCCTTGTTTGTTTTTCAGAGATTCATCGGAGAAAAATGGTTGTTACATGGCGAGAACATGAGAATGAAGAAGAGGACACTGTTGCTTTACACGATCCGAGCACAATAGCTGCATTACGGAACTGTGGCCTGCTGAAGTTTTTCCGTATCTCTAGCATGAGGCAAAAAATTAGTTTGTTGCAGTATTTCCTCAATGCCTGGGATCCTATCAACCAGGTATTCCAGATTAGGGGCAGATCAATCCCCTTGACAGTGGTGGATATCTATTTTCTGACTGGTTTATTGAGACATGGTGCCCCTCTCTCATTATCAGGCTCCGCCCGTGGGGGTGAGTCCGTGAGGGAGTACATTCGCCGGCATTGCAGAGAGGGATCTCAGCCGAGTGCAGACGGCAAGATCAATATCCGAGATGTCATTGACCAGCCCTTGTGGACCATTCTGTTTACTTTTGCTAGACTGGCTAGTAGTTCTACTCTTCATATAGCCAACAGATCTTATATGCAGTATGCTTTGGAATGCCTTGAACCGAAGGTATTCAATTGGTGTGATGCAGTACTTTCTATGATGAATGAACAATTGACCAAGGTGAAGAGCGGCAGATCCAAGAACTTTGGTTATGGTTCTATTTTGACTGCTTTCGCCTTGGAGAGAATCCCACTAATGCAGCAACAGTACATTTCACTTGGCCTACCTGCACCGACTAAACCACGGATGCAGAGATGGCTCGATCTCATGTCTCAGCACGCTGGTCAGCCCCAAATTTCTTTTTCTGAGACCTTCTTCGAGTGGTTTGACCGTCAGGAGATGGTCTATGCCAGGTTCCTATATGCTAGTATGGATTTCCGAGGTGATCCGGATTTGGTGCTACCGGTTGGGGAGCAGTGGGGTGCCATGGGTAATTTCTTCTGACCATATCTCTGCTCATTGTTGTTTATAATTTTCTTACATTCTTATGATCAAGACTAATCAAAACTCATGTGCTCATGTAGATGTTGGCCCAGTTCGACCAGAAGTACACTGTAGAGACCCAACAGCCGCTCCAGTAGGAGAAGCTGTTGGGAGGGCTATCCTTCGCGACCTTGATGTGGCCGAGACTCTTTCAGTGCTACAGGACCAGTTTGAGGGTCTTACCCTTGGTATCCTAGATGTGAGGACCGATGAGCTGCCTTTGAGGTTGCACCGACATACCACTGGAGTGCCGAGTCGATGGACTAGGCTCTTACGCATGATTGCACAGGCGATGACTTGTTATCACCAGCATCATTAGGCTAGGGTGCCCCCTAGCATTTTGAGTTTTGGGTCATTTGACCAATTTTGTCTTGGTTACAGAACTTTATGTATAGACTATAAACAGTTATGGAATATATTTTTGATTTTCGGAGCTTTATTTTGGTTCAGTCACATAATCCTATTGCATATATTGATGTGATGCTTCTTTTTATAAATGTCGCAAATGTCTATCTAACACATAATTTGCCAATGAATCTGTTAATGTGTTTAAACTTCTAAAAATATGTTGATATTGGATGAAATCGAACTGTCTTTCCAAAATTTTGACCCTTAGGAACATGCGATAGATAGCTGGATTTCGTACAGCATAGATGCCGGTGAGTTGTAGAATGGCGAGCTGTGAGTCTAGCCTAACGACAAGTCAGAATATGCCATGTGTGATGGCATCAGAAAGGAGTTCTATCAATGCGCTGTACTCAACGATATTGTTCGTAGACCGACCAATACACACTCCTCTGAAACTTACTAACTCGCCGCTGGGATTGAAAATGGCCCATGCCACAGAACACAGGTTCTGCGAACTACGACTTGCTCCGTCGGCATATCCAACGAATGATTCCAATAGGTTTGACATCTGCAACGAATGCAAAAAGTGGATTACTGAACCAAATTAAATGCTCTTGGTGAAAACAAAAATGTAACAAAATCACGAGGATTACTATGCGAAATCAAGCGTAGTAACGCTTGAGGTACAACTCGTTGCGAGGTTGCGCCAGTGGAATCCCATCATAGTCCATCAACTCGTAGGCTCCTTTTGCTAACAATCGTTTAACAATATAGGGACCCATCCATAACGATTTGAATTTCCCTGCTGCCAATTTATTGGATTCCTGGTCATAAAGTAAAACCAGGTCACCCTCTGAGAAGACGCGAGGTTTGACATTCTTGTCGAACTGTGCTTTGACTCGTTTCTTATGAGCTTCGTTATCCGAAGCTGCATCATGACGGGTTTCATCCAAATGGATTAGTTCCAAGAAACGAGCCTCTTCTTCTGAGGTTCCAGGGAGAAGGTCGACTGCAAGTTTGAGGGACGAGATTTCACATTGAACCGGTAAGATTGCTTCCAGACCATACACTAATTGAACAGGTGTGAATCCAGTTGCATTTCTTACCGATGTCTGGTATGCCCATAAGGTCGAGTACAGGATTAGGTGCCAATCCTGTTTGTGGACTTTGATCATCCTTTGCAGCATGCACTTTAGGACTTTGTTGATTGCTTCAACCTGCCCATTAGCTTGCGGATAGTATGAAGTAGAGCTGTCGTGGGACAGTCCTAATTTGGTAGCGAACTCAACCATCATGTGATTGCGAAATTGCGATCCATGCTGTGACTATGGCCTGTGGAACACTGAATCTGGAGACTACGTGATTGAAAAAGAAAAGGGTAGCCGTTTCATCGTTGTTGTTTAATGTAGGCATTGCCTTCGCCCATTTGGTAAAATAGTCCACCACGACTATTATGTACCCATGCCCCTCGGTCGAGGTGGGGTTACATGTCATGAAATCTATGCCCCATTTGGTGAATGGCTCAACAATTACTATTTGTTGCAGCGGTGCGGGTGGTCTTCTGGTTTTGCTATCGAAAATTTGGCAAGATTGACAACTTCTAACTGTGGTTATGCAATCTTTGAACATTGTTGGCCAGAAGTATCCTGCTCGTAATTTTTTTTGCGTCGTAGTATAACCAAATTGATGCCCCCCACACGTGCCTGAATGTCAATCATTCAGGACTTTCTCGGCCTCCTCAAGGGTGAGGCACCTCCGCAGAACTGTATTGATACCACGACGGTAAAGAGTATCACCGACGATCACGTAGTCTTTTGCTTGGTATCAAATACGTTGTTGTTCGGTGCGTGAGGTATTAGACCTGTATGTTTGTGTCTGGAGATAAACGATTATATCTCTTTACCACAAATCGCTTGAAGATATCAGAAACAAATTTTCATCCACGATTGCTTCTTCAGATGTGGCATCGCTGGACGATGATGGGAGGTCGCATAGTAACTCTGCGAGTACCAGGGCTTTCTTTGATTTGGATTTTTTGAATTCCAAATCAAATTCTTGTAGAATTGCTATCCATTTTGAATATTTGCCCCCCAGCAACTGTCGCGACAGTATATAAGTCATGGGGTTGCAATCTGATAAAATGGTAGTTTTCCTGAAGAGGACGTAGTGTCGAAATCTCTGTATCGCTTGAACAACCGCAAGGGTGAGCTTTTCAATGTAGGAGTATTTCATTTCCATATCATTTAAGTTTCAGCTTAAATAATATATAGGATGTTCAATTGCATTGTCTTCTTGAACTAAAACCATTGCTATGGTCGTATCTGCTGCAGCCAGATACAGGTTAAAGTCTTTTTGATAATCGGGAGCATACATTAATGACACTTGTATTAGATATTTCTTTAAAGCATCAAAGGAGGCTTGCACGACCTGGTCCCAAACGAAGGGTACATCCTTTTTCAAAAGACGAGTATAACCTTTAGCTAGTTCGGTGTAATTTGAAATGAACCTCCTGAGGAAATTTGCTTTCCCTTGGAGTTTTTGAATCTGAAGCAGGCTTGAAGGTGGAGGCAAATCGATGATTGCCTGAACCTTACAAGGGTCGAGACGAATCCCATCCTTTGAGACAACGAAGCCAAGTAAATGACCGGAACTGACACAAAACACACATTTGCGCGGATTGAGTCTTATCTTGTAGTGTCGGAAACGTAGAAATATTGCTCTCAAATGGTGCGGATGATCGGTCTGCTTTCGTGAATGAGCTGGGAGATCATCGAGATAAGGTTGAACGATGTTTTTTATGTCATGGAAAGCATAGTTCATTGCTCTTTGAAAAGTTCCCCCTGCGTTCTTCAAACCAAAGGGTAGCTTGCGATATGCGAATGTGCCCCATGGACAAATGAATGCAGTCTTTGACTGGTCCTGTGGGCGGATATTTATTTGATTATACCCGGAAAATCCATCCATAAATGAAAATATTTCGCATCCGGCACATTCATCAATTATTTGGTCGATAAAGGGTGTAGGGTAGTTGTCCTTTGGACAAGCTTGATTTACATCCCTGTAATCGACACACACTCTAATCGTTCCTTGTTTTTCCATCACAGGAACAATATTCGATACCCAATCGGTTAGAGGAACGGGGTAAATGAAACCAGCATGGAGGAGTTTTTCAACTTCCGCCTTGATGGTAGCAGCTTTCTTGGGGTGCACCTTCCTTAGCTGCTGTCGTACCGGTTTGACATCAGGATACATCTTAATCTCGTGTTCAACTATGCTCGAGTGGATACCTGGCATTTCATCATATGACCAAGCAAAGACATCTTCAAACTCGCGAAAGAGAGTGCTATATATTTCCAGTTCGGAAGAAGAACAAGATTTTCCAACATGAATGTTCTCTACAACATCTGTTTTGGTCAAGATATTTATGGCAATAGTCTCTTCGATATTGGATAGGTTTCTCTCGGAATCCACCGTGTTTACAGTATTCGTTAGCAACCAGATTTGTTCCTGGGTTTGGAAACAGATCCGTCAGTACAGCCGAGGTTTTTGAACTTTTGAAGAATTTTCTAAATTCTTCTTTATATGAACACTCTTTGGTCTAGTGACCCTCGTCATATATACTGCATGAATTTTTGGGTTTCGCATTCCCAGAAGGGTTCGCAGAAGATTTCCTAGGAGATGAGTCTCCCTGGTTTTTCTTCTTCCCTTGTTTTTTCTTCTTGCCTCCTAGTTGCTTGGTTTCTTTGCCTTTGTATGTTGACATGGAATTTACTTCCGAGGCTAGAAGTTCCTCATTTGCATCTTGACTCAAAACCGTGCGGGCCTTTTTCAATGTGGCCTTTGCAGTTTTAGTGTTTGTCGTACCTATCACACCATCGCCGGCATGAGAGTCTTTGTTTGATTTAGGAGGCGGAGGAACGAAGAATTATTGTCTAGGAGCATTAGGGATTTTATCGTAGAGCGTGCCAGACTGAGTATAGATCAAGTCGAGATATTGTGCATGAGAAATAATTTGCTCTTCAGTGACGACTCCCCCCGTTGCCACATCTTCTGTAATAGCGGGTAACAGTGACTTAATAAACCATTCACCCAATAGCTGATCAGGAACATATGTTTTTACCATTCTACGACGACACCGCCACTCATGAATATGATCGGATATGTGAGTGGCTGTCGTTTGTTTGAAATTGGTAAGCAACTCAGTTCCTGTTTCGTACCTGATAGGTAACTAAAAATGGGTTAAAAATGTTGTGGCTAGGGTACTGAAGTTATCAAACGAAGCTCTAGGCAATTCGATATACCACTTTGCTGCCGGACCAATTAACGTGCGTTGAAAGAGGCGAAGCCGAATCAAATCATCATTAAGAGTGTTTGACGAACACCATTGATGAAAGGTCATCACATGATTCGATGGGTCTTCGCTCGGATTTCCATTAAATTTAGGAATATCCGACGGAATTTTATGCGGAATCGCCAGCCACCAAGGGGCGTAGGCAAATGGATCGTTCGTTAGTCGAATTAGATCTGGTAACTCTAGAGTTGCCACGAAGGGAAACTGTTGATTCAGGCTTGGTTGAGCATACCCAGGATAAGTCAGAATTTTTTGTGTTAGTGTCAGTCTTTCCAGCCTTCCTCCAGTGATCAAATATGCTCTTACAAAGTGGTCTAAGAGAGTCAAGGTCAAATTTTGTCATTTCAAAGAGTCTTCAAGCAAAATTTGGTCACTAGGCATTAGGTCTAGGGTTTGCTTTCACTCCTTCTAAAGTTGTCCAAATGTCATCATTCAACTGAGTCTATCATCATTCATAGGGTTTTCCTTATCATGTCAATGTCTAATGAGTCATTTTACATCTTGTTCATGCTTTAGTTGCGCCTAGGTAAGGTCAGTTCCCTCTCCTAGGGTTTTGAAGGAAATTTCTCTTGGACGGTCAAATCATCGGCAAAACTTATATCCTGATGTTCATACACCTTCCCCTATCCTTAAATTACCTTATCAAATGCTTCCCATCACTGAGATCCCCCAAATTCCTCATTTTTGCACAAACCCTAGTTTCTTGCCACAACTTGGCAATTTTCTAGGCTAGGCCTGTGTTTTGCCCTTTTGGACCCCTTCCCCTCACTCTATCTCTGCGATTCCACTTTCCCCTGCTTCCTAACATCCCTCCCTACTTCCAAAAAGTTCCCCAAGAATTTAGAAGTCCCTTATCCCCTTTATTTCGCTTCATTTCCGCAAAATTCCTTGTTTCACACATCGGGATAAGTTTCACTCAAAAGGTGTTTCAGAGCAATAAAAGATGAATTTTGGAAAAATGAGAGATTTTTTTGTCCCAAACATACCAAAGAAGAAAACCCTCCTTCACGTTTTACATAGGTGTCATGGTTTTAGAGAAATGTCAAAAATATCATTGCCTCAGGAGAATCGAATGCACCTCTGAAGTGACCTTGGGAAAATCACGTTTTATCCTTGCTTGGTTGGCCAAATGACTTTCTTGATGAGTCAAATGATAACTAGACACAACGATATTTCCAATGAGCTATCATGAGCTCAATTTGGAGTTGAGGAAGGCATTCCAAAGTTGACTGTAACAGCAATCTGCCTTGAGGCAGCCTCATTTGGCACATTTTGACCAGTCTTGGGAGATTTGATTTGTGACAAGGAAAATGAACTCCAAATTAAAAAATTATACTTGTTTTGGAATTTAGACTCAGAGACCTTTCCAACTAGCTATCCTACACCCAATTTGGACACCGGGAAGGCCTCCAAAAAGCATCTTAAAGTCGCGCTACGGGTAGGGCTCAGGCGCGCTACCCTTAAGTTGGGGAGGTCCATTTCACAAAAACTCAACATTTTTGGATTTTTCATGACAAAATACACTTTCTCAGCTATGTCCAAGAAGTTTCATGGAGATTTGAGCCCCCAAAAGGTCAAAAAACAAGCAAAAAATGACCTTCTGCCACTTTTTGGACACACAGGAAGCATTCTTGGGAGATTGCAATTTTGGAGGGGAAAATGGCCACAAAATTGAAAAATTCCACTTGGAATGGAAATTAGACATCCATACCTTTCCAAAAAGCCCACTTATGCCTCATTTGGATGCTAGGAAGTGCCTCAAAACTGTCCTGAAAGGTGCACTACGCGTAGAGAAATGGCGCGCTACGCATTGGGGAAATTGGCCAGTTTTACATCTTCAGCTCAGGATAACGCAACATTGACCAGTTTTGACCTTTTGGTGGGATTTTTCATCCTCTTTGATGTAATTAATGTAATTTCATGATTTACATGGCACTTTTTACCTATTCTAGAAGATTCATTCATAAAATGGCAAAAAATTAATGAATGAATTGGTTTCCAAGTTTATAGAGGCAAGTTGTTTTGATTGCCTAGTTTGTAGTGCTCAGTTTAGAATTGGTTGAAACAACTCCTAGAAGGAGGAGCTCGACCCCTAGAGGTTAGGGAATGGTTTGGCTTGGTCTATATATGTAATTTTTCATTCAGTAGTAGAGGTTGGACTCTTGGGATAGTTTTGAGACTATATTGTACATATTTTACCAGCACTTTTGGCAAAGGAAGACCAGGGTTTTGCAACACTACTTAGGATCCATGTGGCTTTATGTCTTGATGGTGTGTTTCTTTCAGTTCTTGTAAGTTATGTATGTGCATCATTATCTCTATTGAATCTTCTCTTATTAAGCAAATGAAGTGTTAAGGTAGAATTCATGAAACTGCCATGCTCTGCCTTTAAATTTGTTTAATATTCTATGTTTTCTTCAGTTTAAGGAGAATCCTTAAGACCCCTTGCTCTCCTTAGCCTCTAAACGGTCTGATCTATCCATGTCACTTGCTTTAAGGAATCAAAACAATTGCCTATCTTGCCCCAAGTGGACCTCTACAAAAACTGTGCCTCATCCCCGCACCGAAAATTGCCTTTCCCTTGATTTCAACAAAATCATAAAAAAATCAATCCTAAACTCTTTGTACTTAATACCTAGCCTAAAATCAGTCATCAATTCGGTCATCTCGAGCCATTTCGATTATCTTTTGCTGAGTTTGACCCAGAGAAAGCCCTCTCCTGTCCTCGTAGGGCTAGCTACGAGGCTGAGCGTGGTTTGATGTGGCCTTGAGTCTTGCCTTATTTCAGCCTAAGGCAGATTTTAGCGCGCTAACAGGAAGAATTGCAACCACAACATTGATAACGTAGGTGGTTGTTGTTACTATGGAGGATTACCTTGCTTTCTGTTTTCCCTCACTCTAGGAAGAGTTAATCCTAGGATTGATTATGAAATATATTAGTATATTGTAAGCATTGAGAGGACAATCAGTAAATTACAGTAGTGTGAGGTGTTTACAGAACATAAGTGTAGTATCTATATTAATCATGATTATTTTCTCCAAGTACATCTCAGCTAGAGAGGCTTCAGTTGGTTAAACTCAACATTAGGGGTTGTGTCTATCAAAAGTGCAATGTGTGGTTTTTAAAGGCTTGTGGCCTGTGGTTGTCATTGTGCATACAGTTGGGAATATGACTGTGCATACACTTGGGAAGCTGATGTGTTTTGATATCAAACATTGGAAAGGAACATATTAAATGGTGGATCCATTTCTTTGTTTAAATATATATTGGTATTTTTTGTATTAGTAACTCAACATTGGGAATGCACATCGACATGTCTGAACAAGGTTAAAGTGGACATAGTCTACCTACATAAAAATACACACTGACATTGAATATAACAATCTAGTAAAATTCAATATTGATTGTTAAGAGAAGGTAGATCAGTAAGATTTTAGCTAGCTCCTATAAGAAAACATTGTTGTCATGTGCATTGTCTTATTTTTATGTCTTTCATGTGATAAGATAGTGTGCATGATTCGTATACTGTTTTTTTTGTTTGTAAATATTGGAAACATGTGAGAAGATACAAAGGCAAAAAATTAAAGAAATATAGTAGAAGAGAGTGAGAACTAGCAAATGTGCATGTAATTATGGTAGGGTTTTTTATAAGGCATTGTTAAGTGAGTGACAATTTACAAAAAGCAGTGTATTGTTTGCTATCAAAGTAGAAGCATGCAGTAGAATGAAAAAAATAAGTTTGAAGTTGATCAATCAAAGTTCATGTTTTTTGTGAAGGGAAAAATATTAGTCATAAATACAAGTTGATGCATGGCATTTATAACACCAATTGAGATCCATATTTGGGACACGATTGAGATAATCTACTCGAATCTGCCTATTTGCATGATCCCTTTCATGAGTATGAATAAGCACATGAATGAAAGCCTTAATCCTTTTAAGTAGTTGGAGAGTTGGTCGCATTTGATATAGAGGCAAATTAGGAGAGCGTAGAAACAATGCTTGTATATCCAAAAGAGCAACCTATTGTTCATGTATTTCATGGAAACATTTGTAGAGCTGGGAAGCATACTGTATATCCATTTGTTTGTTTGAGCAAAGGAAATTTTTATAAGAAAACATTTATAAATGCATTAACTGAAAGGGAAAGCATAGAAGACAGGTAGTAGCAACCATTGAAAGTGAAAGTATATTAGAAATAGAGTAGGTAAAAAAAACACGCAACTTCGAAGGTTTTTAAATTAGAGAGAAGATGAATTTCTTTTAAGTGAAATGCAAAGGAATTCAAGTTACCAAAAAGAGAATGTCTTCATGGAGCTTAATGCATAGATTTGGAGTAAAGGTATACTTCTTTTTTGTTTTTTTTTGCGTATTATGCAAGTATTTTCTTACATGCGTGAGTAGCGCAAGCAGGAAAAAGTTGGAGAGATGTAAATATTGTTCAATGATCTAACTCTAGATATGGTTGTGAATGTTAGCCCTTGATAATCAATGCTATCAACTTCGATTGTTTCCTATTGTAGGGTCATTCCTTGTGATTTATGGATTGTTAGGGCCCATTCCATGCGAAGGGGAATTTGTGTTCAAGAGCCCCTTCTTATAGGGGGGATTGGCACACACTTTGGATTTGAAGCATCCCATGGTGTACCTTTGTAGTGAATGAAATAAAAAACAACAAATGATGGAAGCTCTGGAGGCCGAGAACCAGATGCATAAAAATTAGCAACAACTTTTCCAAGTGACCCATTAACAAGGCCTACTTCAATCGACAAGTTGCTTGTTAGAATGAATTATTGTTCAATGCATAGAATAAATTTTGCATCAAGTTGCTCATCCTCTGTAGTGATAGAGGGCAATTTTTTCCTTTTCTCGACATAGCAATGTGCGACTGGCATGTTCAATTTTTTGAGCATGTATTTATTGTGCAGTGCAACATATTCATTAGTTGCATAGAGGTGCATAGAATTGTTGAATGTTTGCTACTCATATTGTGGAAGAATGGATTTTGTACATGCCATGAGAAGTTTCCAATCATCAAATGTGGGGGTTGCATTTCGAAGGTTGGAGAGGAGTTGGCGAAATGTAATCTGTTAAGAGCTTGTGCCTTGTTGGTCAAATATTGTTGAAAGTGTGACATCTATATCGAGGCTTCGCCAAAGAGCATTGTCATGAAACGTGCGTACATACATTGGTATATCTTTGAAAGGTGGAAATTTCCTGAGGTCACCTACAAGGATTATAGAATGACCACCAAATGGGGTGTTTCTATTGGATGGGAATTTCTCTCGCAAATGTTCATCAATTTGAGCAAGCATTTTAGGACCAATGAATCTCATCTCATCAATGAGAATGTATTTCACATGGTGGAGTTGTTCTTGAAGGTTTAGTAGGGATTGCCCTTCCAAAGGTTGCATAGAAGAGACAAGGATGCAAAGGCCGAAGTGTATTGTTAGTTCATTTATGTGGAATGCTGCAACACCAGTTGGAGCAAGCAAGAGTATAGGGATTTCTCTATTATTAGAGTTGGTTAGGAAGTCATTTTTGAGGAAATAAATTAGGAAATACTTGCTGGTGCCCACAGTGCCTTGGATGAGCATCTTTAGTAGTGTGGTGGAGGCATTACTGGAAAAGTGGGTCAAAATGATATTGAAAGCAATGCTTTGGCTTAGGGACAAGGAGGAAAGGTAGTGCGGATTTGAAGAGGGGAGTTGGCGGAGTTGTGTGGAGGAGCAGTTGAATTCTATGAAGCGAATGGTCGTCTCTTACAAGTGTGAAGGGATAAGAGAATGGGCCCAATTATGGTTTGCATCAAAGTCACAATTCCAAAGCATGTCAAGGTTATCAAGGAGGATGTTGTTATCTGGGTGGAGTTGAGAGAGGAATTTGCATGTGTTGAGAAGTGTAGCAAGAAAGTCTTAATTTGTCTTTTCCTTGGTCAAATTGAGAAAATTCGAATTTCCATATCAGCAAAAAACTTGGAGATAGTTAACTGAGGTGTCATGACTCTTGTCACTTAGTTAGCTCACTAAATTCAAGTTAGAGGGATTGGAGTCTAGTTATGCATGTGTGATTGATAATTTGTAGCAATCCAGTTCAATTATTTCCAATTGTATTCAATTAAACTAGTTCTAAATGTTGATAGAACTAGTCGGAGGTCAATTGTGCAATGGGACAACAATCTAACTCAGTGATCATCTAGTTAACTGATCAATCGACCAAAAATTGCTATTGCATGTAGAGAATTCAAGTTCCATAGTTATGGTGGAGATTCCAAGGCAATGTAACATTAGTTGTAGACTAGTACTGGGTGTACAGGTGTTGCATGCAGTCAGAGATCCAACCTTAGGAATTGTGAAATCAATTGGAGGAAAAATCCTAAAAAATAGGGGCCTAATTCCTCAGGATTTTATCAAGGAAATTGGGGCTCAATCTAAGGAAGAAATTGACTAAGTTTGGGTCCGAGCTTCTCATTGAGCAGAAAGAAAGGTTATTCACTTGTAGGTTGAGCTCAGAGAGAGAAAGCAATTGTAATACATTCTCTATTAATCTTATTAATGCAAGCAGGCTTAAGGGTTTTAACCAGTTGGTTTCCCCTAGATAAATATGTGTACTTGTGTATGTGATTGATGCATGTTTGTGAATGTTGTTCTAAATTGTGAATTAATTTTCCGAAGTAGTAGAGTAGAATTGTGTCTCTTGATTTAGATTAAATTTCTTGAGAAGTTGCAATTATATTACCATATTTATACATGGTATTAGAGTTGGATTCACATTAGAAAAATAATTTCTAAGTTGTTCCTTAAGAGGTTTGAATTTGCAGCTTCAATTTAGCAAGATTTCTTCATGATCGGGAAAATGTTGTTCGATGGCCTGAGATTAGAGTATGCCTTGGAAGGTATCTCAAATTTAATTTCCTTGGAAGGTAGATCAAATTTAATTGCCATGAAAGACCACATGGAGGTAGTGTTTGATGAAAATGGATTTCTAGAATAAATCAAGAAAGAGGTTTCAAAACCGAGAGAATGTGATGCAAAAAACCTACCCCAATGGAAGAAAGATGTAGCCAAGGTAGGAGAATAATTCTGGAGGGAGTGGGAGACCACATTGTCTCAAATATCCATGGGAAAGAAACTCCCTTTGTAATGTGGAAGGCACTGAAAGAGCTATTTGATCATAGAATCTACCATAGGAAACTAGCCCCCTAATACAAACTTCGAAAAATTAAGATGGAGAAGAATGATACTATTATGCAGTATCTCACCAGATTTACATAAGTTCAGGAAGAGCTTGGAGGGGTTGGTGTGAATGTTGCAGAAGAGGACCTAGTAAGCCTAACTCTTCTAGGCCTTTCAAAATCTCGGCATAGCTACTAGGACTCTATAAATGGAAGGGAAAAATTACCAAGCTGGGAAAGGTTGTGGTCCGATTTAGTACAAGAAGAAATTGTAGATTTCAACCCCGTACAGAAATTACCTGCATATGAATTCTAAAAATAGAAAATAAACAATGACGAGAGCATAAAACATAAAACATATTTACATAGAGATTTCCACTGAATCCCAAAACTGGGACTACCAGATTGATTTTTCTTTATATTCATTTGAATGTTACAATTCACATATACACACACCGAAGCATCCATAAACCCCAATCCATTAACCTTGGATTAGAACATAGTCGTAGTTCCCTTAACTGGATCTAAAAAATACCATGGAAAGAAAACCATCATGCCCAAAATCATGTGCGAAATCCATGCACAAAGCCATAGGTAGGTCTACCCACATAATATAGGGTCCAAAAGAAATTTCCCGAGGCATTGCCCCGGACCCTGTGACCCTCCTGCTGTGCCCAGCGCAATCTACTAAGAGGGATACCACCCCACATATGACCCACTCTCGCCTAGGGTAGTCGTGGAAAGAATATAACACACATTCAACATTCTCCCACTTGTTGTTTTCTTTCCATAGGAGAGCTTAGTCATTGATCCAGCCCTGCAACACCCATTTTTTCTCTACACCAAGAGAACTTCTTAGTGCTCAAAATTTTTTTCAATGCATCTGAAATATTCTTCAAAGTGTCCACCTTTACCAGCAACACCTTTTTGTCCTCAACCTTATCCCTCACAAAGTGATACTGAACATCAATGTGCTTTGTCTTGAATGATAAGCAAGGTTCTTTGCTAAGAAAATTGCACTTTGGCTGTCACAGTCTCTCCTTATAGCTTGTTGTACTAACCCCATACTTGAACATAATATCTGCAACCAAACTGCTTCCTTGCTTGCATGAGTGGCTACCATGTATTCCGCCTCTGTATGTGAAAGTGCCACTATAGACTGTCTCTTCCTCATCCAACTGACTGCACCTCCAAATAGGTTAACACATATACCAACTTGTAGATATTCTCTGATCTAGATCTTCAGCTTCGTCTGCATCAACAAATCCACGGATGTTCAAAAATCTATCTAATCCTGGTCTTCCTTGGTAGCACAAACTAGTGCCATGCAAATACCTGAAAACCCACTTCACTGTTGTCTAATGCTCCTTCCCTAGTTTTGACATAAACCTGCTCAATACTCCTGCTTCATATGTAATGTCTGGTCTAGTACAAACCATTGCATACATCAAGCTACTGACTACACTATTATATGGAACAAGTGACATGTCCTCTTCCTCTTCTTGTGTCTTGGGACAATGTTCATCAGATAACTTTACACCTACAGGAATAGGAACCTTCACTAGTTTACTATCCTTCATATTAAACCTCTACAGTATTGTCTCAACATTCTTCCTTTGGTTTAGCCAGAGCTTCTTGTTTGCCCGATCTCATTTATTTTCCATGCACAAAATATAGTTTGCAGCACCAAGATCTTTCATGTTGAATTTGGAGGACAATTGGGTCTTCAAATCCTGGATAATTTCTTTTTCATTTCCAACGAGAAACATATCATCCACATACAAGAGCAGATTAATAACCTGGTCAACAATTAATTTAAAATACACATAGTGATCAGATTTTCTTTTAGTGAAGCCAAGCCCTTGTATAAATGTATCAAATTTATGATACCACATCCTTGGTGAATGTTTTAACCCATACATAGACTTTTTTAACTTGCATACCAGTTCTTTCTTAACCTTCACTACAAAGCCTTCAGGTTCCTTCATGTAGATCTCTTCTTCTAGATCCCCATGAAGAAATTTTGTCTTCACATCCATCTATTCTACCTCAAAATCAATAGTAGAATCAATAGATAAAATTAACCTAATAGAAGCTTGTTGGCTTGTGTTATATTCTTTCCACATAGTTAACAGGGGGTTTGAGGGGTACTCGTAACCCCACTTTATGGGGTCCGGGGCAGTGCCCCGGAAAATTTTGGTTTTGGACCCTATGTTAGGTTGGGCGGACCCACCTATGGTTTTGTGCATGATTTTCGCACATGTTTTTGTGGACGCGATGGTTTTCGGTCCATGGTTTTGGACGCGATGGTTTTCGGTCCACGGTATTGGATGCTTCGGCATGTATAAATATGTATTGTAACATTGAAAGGAACATAATGAAAAATCAAGCTGGTAGTCCCGGTTTTAGGATCTAGTGGGAAATCTCTGTGTATATGTGTTTTATGTGTTATGCTCTCGCAGTTTTATTTTTCATGTGATTTAGAATTCGTATGCAGGTAATTTCTATACGGGGTTAAAACCTACAAGCTACCTTGACAACAGGAGAAAAAATATCACCAAAATTAATTCCCAACACCTAGGAATAACCTTTTGCTACCAACCAAGATTTGTATTTCTCCACCTTGCCTTCTGCATTCATCTTCTTCTTAAACACCCATTTTCTTCCAATGGGTTTCCTTCCAGCCGACAACTCTACTAGATCCCAAGCCTCATTTTTGTGAAAAGATGCCATTTCATCAACCATGGCCTCTTTCTAGATTTTTCCATTCGTTGAATCTATTGCTTTCCTCACAGTTTTGGGATCATCATCAATAATAGATAAAGAAAAAATTGAACAGAAAGCAGATGGAATATACCTTTCTAGTTGCCTTCTTTCTCGAATGAAGAGGAGTTGACTTGGGATAGAGCAAGCTCTCGAGGTAGGTGGTGCTCCATGTAAGACGTGTGCTTCCAACGCATTGGAGTGAAGAATCCTAGTTGGTAGAGAGTGGACGGATGGATAATCGTTTGAGGGGAGGCTCCATGGTCCTTTGTTTGAGGGGAGGATTGTTGGGTATACGACCAAAGTCCCACATTGACTAGAAGTGGGGAGGATCATGGTTATATAAGGATGGACAAATATCTCCATTGGTATGAGGCCTTTTGGGGTAAGTCCAAAGGTAAATCCATGAGGGCTTAGGCCCAAAGTGGACAATATCATACCATTGTGGAGATATGTGGTGTTTAGAGTCCTTACATGAAGTTTGTGGCTCTTCATCTTCTGATTCCTCTTCTGCTGTAGAGTCTGAATTCTTCCTCTTTTAGCTCAAACCCTATCTTCTTAGGTTCCTTTGGTAGGAATTCATGTTTAATAACATATTTCACCTTTCTAAACACCACATATCGCTTGTACACAATCTTCCTTGTTTGTGGGGTCCAAAGCTTATAACCTTCTAAATAATCCTTATACCTAATAAATATGCACCTTTCATATTTACTATCCAACTTTGTTCTTTTCTCCTTTCGAACATGTACATATGCATCACATCCAAATACTCTCAGATGTGAAATAGAAGGTTTCTTACTAGTCCATACCTCTTATGGATTCTTATTCTCCAATGTTGATGAAGGTGTTCTATTGACCAGGTAGCATGCATTCTCCACCACTGAGCATGCTTCTTACCTTTTCCATCAACGTCCTGTTCATTCTTTCTGGAAATCCATTTTTTTGAGGTGTGTATGGAGTAGTCTTCTATTGTGCTATACCACACTTCTTACATAATTATTGAAATTATTTCTTGCAAAAATCTCCACCGTTATTTGTCCTTAGCACCTTTATCTTCTTCTTTGTTTGGTTTTCCACTAGAGCCTTAAATTCTTTAAACTTGTCAAAGACTTCAGATTTCGTCCTGAGGAAATATATCCATGTATTCCTTGAAAATTCATCTATAAATGATACATAGTACACATAATTACCTAGTGATGGAACCGACACATGTCCAAACATGTCACTGTGCACAAGCCCTAATATCTATTTCTCCCTCTTAGCACTAGAGGGGAAACTCACTCGATTTTGCTTCCCATATACACAATTTTCATAGAAATTAAAAACCAGAGAGAAATTAGACATACCTGATACCATACCATTACCATGAAGTATTCAAAGGTCCTTCTCTCCAATATGTCCAAGCCTTTGATGCCATAACATACTCTTTTCTCTAGAGACCACTAGATTTTTTGCTCCACTCTTAAGAACCACAAAACTATTGCACCCATCAATAATAGACTCTGAAGCCTGTATAGAGTTCCAATATGAACTCCCCACATCAATACCAGTGCTCCCCAAACCATATTGTAGGTATTTTTCTAGAACACTGTTTTTACACCTGCATCATCCAGCTTGCTTACAAAAATCATATTTCTGGCTAATGTAAGAATATGCAGAACACCCAAAAGTGTTATAATCCTTCCAGATTACAACATCAACTTGAATTTTCTGCGACCAATGATTCTAGCCTTCCTATCATCCCCTAAGAAGACATCACCACCATCATATTTCTCATACTCGCAGAACCACTCCGTATGGGGAGTGAAGTGAAAGGATGCACTTGAGTCAATCAACCATGCCTCATGATCTACATGTGTACTTGAAGAAGAATCCCAGTACACATCCACACTTTCATCTGAGGTGGTTTTCACCTCTGCAGAAGGAGCATCATCAGACCCCTTTCCTTTCTCAGGAGCTTTATATTTACATTCCCTTTTGAAATGTCCTTCCTTTCCACATTTCCAACACACCTTTATAGGTTTTCTTAGAGATTTAGGTCTCCCTCTAGATTTAGATCTCCCACTCGAGGACTTATTTTTGTTTGTGTTATGGGACCATCCTCATATAGGCAAGGCATCACCATTCCTACCCTCCATATTTTTCCGTCCCATCTCCTTCGAAAGAAAGGATGAGACTATTTCATCAAACTGCAAGGTAGTTGCATTGATACCTATTGCAACAACCAGATTATCGCACGAATCTGGTAGAGAACACAACAAACTATTGCAATTATCTTCATTTGAAATTTTAATATCAACAGATAATAAATGTCTTACCACAATATTGAAGGCATTCATATGCTCTGTCACCGAGTCTCCATCTTTCATCCTCAGGTTATACATATTTTTTAGTAAGAATAGTTTATTCACTAGAAACTTAGATTGATACAAAGTCCCTAACTTTTCCCACAAAGCCTTTGCCGAAGCTTCCCTTGATACATTCAACAATATTGAATTTGAGACACAATTGTATTGTGCTCTTTTCCTTCTGATCCAACTTCACTCAGTCTTTAGTTGACATTTTCGTTGGTTTAGTAACCAGATCTACCACGATCCACTAATCATTATCCACTAACAGATCCTCCATCTTGAGTTTCCACAACTTAAAAATCTGACCATTAAATTTCTCAATCTCTATCTTTCCATTGCTCGCCATCTTCTTTCACGACAAGAATCGATCCTGCAGATCTCGCATTGAACAAGGTCTACCACAGGCCTGAGCAAAACCCCTCAACATCAAAGGCAACCCCTTGAAGCTGAAACCACTTTGATACCAAATGTAGGTTTCAACCCCGTACACAAATTACTTGCATACGAATTCTAAAAATAAAAAATAAACAATGGCGAGATCATAAAACATAAAACAAATATATGCAAAGATTTTCCCCTAGATCCTGAAACTGGTCCTACCAGATTGATTTTTCATTATATTCCTTTCAATGTTACAATACATATATATACATACTGAAGCATCCATAAACCCCAATCCATTAACCCTGGATTAGAACATAACCGTAGTTCCCTTGACCGGATCTACAAAATATCGTGGAGAGAAAACCATCATGCCCAAAACCATGTGTGAAATCCATGCACAAAACCACAGGTAGGTCTGACCACCTAATATAGGGTCCAAATTTTTTTCCTGGGGCACTACCTCGGACCTCGTGTAGGGGGGTTGTCGCCTCCTGCTTACCCCCTGACAGGGGGGGCAACCACCCCCCCTGTGAACCCCCTGTTGCACCCAACGCAAAGTACAGGGGGGACTGCCACCCCTCTTGTGGCCCCCTACATGTGGGGGTAGTCGTGGAAAGAATATAACACATGCCCAACATAAATCAGATGAAATACCAAAGATGGAAGTTCATCCAAAGGAGAGGATGAAGAAAATTTTGCTTTGCTTGGAAATGGAAAGAAGGGAAAAATGAAGAAATATCAAACCCAACCAGATTCGAGCCAAGAGGGCAAGAATAAATACTTGTCCAAAATAAAATGCTTCAACTTTCATGAATTCGGGCACTATGCTGCAAAGTTTCCACACAAAAAGTATAACAACAAGAACTCGGGAGGAGCAACAGTTGAAGCATTGGCTTCAAAGTTTGAGTTGGACTTCACCCTAATCGCATGCATGGCCAACATTATGATGGAGAGTGTGTGGTACTTGGACTCAGGTGCCTCATTCCACATGAAATGGTGTAGAGAGTTTTTCAGTGACCTAGAGGAGAAAGATCTCTAGATGCATATTGAGCTTGGGGACAACAAAAGGTACAATGCTATTGGGATTTGTACAATAACCTTTAAGAGCGAGTCTGGATCCCCTTTTGCCTCAAGGATGTCATGTTTGTTCCATGCCTAAAGAAGAACCTCATCTCATTAGAATTTTTGGAAGATCACAGCTATGATGTAATCTTCAATAGGTAAAGCCTTTTTGAGGCACATAGCTACTAGGTAGGTGAAGTTGATCAGGGTTCGTGTGAAGAACCTGTATAAACTTGATGTGGAATATTTTGCTGCATTAAGCAGTAAGATAGAGAAAATTTAGAGTTGCGATGTTGGTGAAATATGGTGCAGGAGATTGGGACATTTGCATCACGGTGCCTTAAAAATTATGTAGAAAATAACCACTAGCCTCCATAAAGGATCACTTGAGCAGTAGGATTTCTGTAAGGGATGTACATTGGGGAAGTATGTGAAATTTGTATTCAATGATCGAGACAGAAAAGCATATGCATTCTTAAAGAGAGTCCACTATGATGTTTTTGGACCCTTCTCGACAACCTCTACTTCTAGACATAAGTACTATGTTATTTTTATTGATGATTTCTCAAGGAAGTGCTTGACCTTCTTCACGCAGAAGAAAAATGAGACATTCTAAAAATTTGTAGAATTCAAGGCTCTAGTTGAGAACGAGACTGTCAAGAAGGTGAAGGCTCTCAGGAGCGACAATGGAGGTGAGTATGTTTTGAATGAATTCAAGGATTTCTATGTGAAAGAAGGCATTTAAAGAGATCTCAAAACACCCCATAACCCACAACAAAATGGTGTCGCTGGGAGGAAAAACCAAATCATTGTGGGAGCTGTGGGAGCTATGCAACATGAACAAGGCTTGCCACTACATTTGTGAGTGGAGGCATGTAAGTCAACAATATACTTGCAGAACCAGAGTCCTCATTAGATACTTGGTATGATGACACTAGAGGAGAATTTCTTGGGGAGAAAGATGGATGTCTCTCACTTCCTAATTTTTGAAGCTTCTATTACTTCCATGTCTTCAAAGATTCGAGAAAGAAACATGAGACGACAATAGAGTTGGGAGTTTTTATGGCTTACATCGGAACTCCACAAAATTACCAAGTGTAGATACCTTCCCTTAGAATGATAGTTGTGAGAAGGGATGTCAAGTTTGATGAGGAGAAAGAAATGAGATGCTCTCTTGAGAGGGAGCTTCAGATCCCACCAAAACAAGAGATTTTAGCTCCAAAGGAGGAGCCTCAGGAAGTTGTGGAGTAGAAATAAATGGAGGATCAGAGAGGAGGTAGAGTAAAGACATCCACTCAAGAAGAAACATCCAGAGAAGGTATAAAGAGAGTTAGGGAAGCTAATATATTTGTGCAGGATGCGAGGAGAATGTGGTAGCTCCTTCAAATTTGCGTAGGCAAAGGAGGTGACCTGAGAGGTACATTGACTACATTAATATAATGACTGAGCTTGTGGAGACTGAGCCATCCTCTTTTGAGGAAGAAATTAAGCAGCCAGTTTGGGTTGATTCTATGGTGGAAGAATAGGAATCCACCATGAAGAAAAGTGTTTAGGAAGTGGTCCCAAGTCGGGCAGATAAATCAATTGTGGGTTCGATATGGATCTTCAAGGTTAAGCATGTAATAGATGGAAGCATATAAAAGTATAATGCCATATTTGTGGTGAAAGGATTCTCTCAAGTTGAGGGAATTGACTATGATGAAATGTTTTCTCTCGTAGCAAGGTATTCATCCATTAGATCAATTCTTGCACTAGTTGTGCATATGGGGTGGAAGATCCACCATATGGATGTAAAGAAAAAATTTCTCGATGGTGTTATTGAGGAGGAAGTGTACATCGAGGAACCAAAAGGTTTTGAGACATTTGATTGGGAGTCTCATGTGTGCAGACTTAGGCAAGCATTGTATGGTCTCAAACAGGCACCCCGAGCTTGGTACACTCGGATCGACAATTATCTTAGTGGATTGGTCTTCACCAAAAGTTAAGTGGATGCGAACCTCTATCATATTTTGGTAAAAGGTAGATTACTTATCATTGTTTTATATGTTGATGATTTAATATTGACAGGTGATGAGCAGTTGATCAGCTCTTACAACGAGGACCTTGCAAGGAAATTCAAGATGAAAGACATGGGTCTCATGCACTACTTATTTGGGCTGGAATTATGTTAAGGTGATGGGGAATTGATTGTATCTAAAGGCAAGGAAGCCAAAAATATACTACAAAGATTATGCATGGAGAGTTGTAAGACCATGGAGACATATCTAAGAACAAACTGGAGGGAGAATACCACTTCAGGTGAAGAGGTGGATGCTACCATTTACCAACAGCTAGTGTGTTCACTGATGTATCTTGTGAACACATGACCAAATATATGCTATGGAGTCAACCAACTAAGCCAAGCTATGGTTAGGCTAACTAAATTGTATTGGAAGGCATCAAATCACGTCGTACAATACCTCATAGGCACTACCCAGTATGGATTATGGTACAAACGAACAAAGGGAGTGAAGTTATGTGGCTTCATAGATGTATATTGGGCAGGGAGTCCATCTGAGTGAAAGAGTACATTAGGTAGAATTTTTAGTATTGGGTCCACAACAACTTCCTGGTATAGAAAGAAGCATAGGTCTATGGCACTTAGCTTGACCGAAGTTGAATACATGGCTACAAGTCAAGCAACATGCGAGGTGATCTGGATGAGTGTGGCACTGTTTGGTTAGGAGATGGATCCAATTGTGATCTAATGTGATAGTCAAAGTTGCATTAATCTTTCTCAGAATCCATTATTTCATGATCGATCCAAGCATATAGGTATTTGGTATCATTATTTACGGGATTGTGTGCAAAGGAGGATAATGTTGCTACAATAAATTTCGACAGAGGAAAAAGATGCTGACATATTGACAAAGGCTTTGTCAAGAGGGGAGTTCAAATTCCACAGGTGCAGGATAGGCGTGGTTGAAAATCCATTTCTTGCTAAGAGGGAATGTTGAGAAGTGTAGCAATAAAGTCTCAATTTGACTTTGCCTTGGTCAAATTGATAAAATTCGAATTTACACATTAGCAAACAACTTGGAGGTAGTTAAATGAGGTGACATGGCTCTTATCACTCATTTAGCTCAGTAAATTCAATTTAGAGGGATTGGAGTTCAGTATGCATACGTGATTGCTAATTTTTATGGTGGATATTCCAAGGCAGTGTAACATCAATTGTAGACTAGTCTTCAGGGTACGTGTGTTGCATGCAGTCAACGATCCAACCTTAGGAATTCCACAATTAATTGGAGGAAAATTCCTAAAACTTAGGGGCCTAATTCCTCAGGATTTGTGCAAGGAAATAGGGGCTCAAGTTGAGGAAGAAATTGACTAATTCTGGGTCAGATCTTCTCATTGAGTAGAGAGAAAGGTTATTCACTTATAGGTGTAGCTCAGTGTGAGAAAGAAATTGTAATGCATTATCTATTCATTTGATTAATGCAAGCATGCTTGAGGGGTTTTTACTAGTTGGTTTCCGCTAGATAAATATGTGTACATGTATATGTGATTTAGGCATGTTTAGAAATGTTGTTCTAAATTATGACTTAATTTCCATAGAGCAGTAGAGTAGAGTTGTGTCTCTTGATTTAGATTAAATTTCTTGAGTAGTTTCAATTATATCACCATATTTTTACACCATTCATCCATGTCCACGGTTAGGTTGGGGCACATTTCAAGAGTAGAGTCACTGTCAAAGTAAGAGAGAGGTGGATTTGCAAGTGCACGATGGACATGCCATTCACAATATGAGTTTTTAATTTGTTCCCAATGTGCAACAATCGCCTCGTCGGTTTCACCAATGTCATCATGTAGTTTGTGAAAAGGCCAGTACAATATTAGTTCACTCCAACAAAATTCTACATAACATTTGGAATCTTGAGATGGAATGGAGGTGTAGCAAGGAATGACACGTATGACCATGGAAGGGAATGTGTGTTTCCATGGTGATGTCTTTCGATGGGAGGAGAATGATTAGGATGATGTAACTTCAATAAGAGACAATGACTCAAGTGAATGAGGTATTTGCATGTATGAATTGATGAAGGGCGTCGTTGGAAGAGGCCATCCAAGTTTTGTGAAACATGTCTGAAAACTTTTCTCTTAAAATTTAGGGAGACAAAATAATAGTTGCACTGTGTTAGTGATATTTTTTGGAGCATGTGACATGTCTCTTGTGCACCAATGTCTTTATTAGCAACCAATTTAGTTAGGAGTTTGAGGATGGTAGTGACAATAGGGGCATTGAGGGGAGAAATTTGTGCAAGGCATGCAAGCATTTGCTGGTAACTTTCATACTTTGACTTTTCTTTCGTTGCATACATCGAGATGTAGTTCAAAAAAACATGACGTGAGAGAACAAGCTAGCAGTTAATGTTTGCCTTCCAGGTCACAAGCATTTGAGGGTTGTGGAAGTTAAGCCTATCCTCATTTCTAGCAAAAATATACATTCTCCATCCAGAAGCATCAATGTGCATAGAAGAGGATTCATGCAACTCTTAGGGGACTCCATAGTGGCAAGTTGTAGAGTTATTTCTTTTGCAAAGGCATGTAGAGGAATGACAATTTGTGTGCCTTTGAACATAGTTCACAAGTTCCTCATAGTCTTGGAGCTCGTTGGAAGTGAGGATTTCATTTGTTGCAAGGAGGAAGCAATCAAAAACTCTTGATCGATGAATTAATGGATTTCTTTGATGGAGGGGGCGAGGGTTCCAAGAAGTAACATAGGTATCAAAGAAAGACTTGGCATTAGAACGCTTGCTTCATTAGCTCGATCGAGACCATCCATATCAAGTGCATTTTCCAACCATAGGAAACCATGTATATGTGTAGAGCCTCTATGCTGCCATTCATACCCGAGAAAATAAGATGAGAAGAAGTAAGAGGTATGCATGCAAAAACTATACATAATAGATAAAAGACAAATAATGGTAGATTAATCCCTGCACCAATAGTCCTTTACAAGGAATCCTTTTAGTATGACCTCTTTGAAGAATATTTAAAATTTGCAATGGATGTATTGTGATGCATGATGTGGGTTTGCAACAATGTTTTGGATTCTCCAATGAGGTTGATCATGTGCATTGTATGGATGATTAGAAGGCATGGCCATAGGCAAGTCATGCCATTTGGTATCAACCACAGTTAGTGTGAAAAAGAAGTTAGGTCTACCTTGTTGAATGATCATGTCACTGAGTTCCCCTCTATCCTTGGTCTAAAAAGAGAAGCTCCCTCGAAGGGACAAGCCAAAGAGCATAGTTTGGTATGGAATGGTCGAATAAGGCATTTGTTGAAGGTGGTGGAAAAGGTATGCAATGATTGCTGACAAGCTATTTGTAACAGTCCTGGTGAAAAGTTCATGTAATAAATCTTAATAAAGGAAAAATAAGGCCATGGTTAAGGGACACTTATTCCAAGTTGAATGTTGGGAAAATATATCCTAGTGGGCATCACTAGATGTGTGTTTTGGTTAAGGAAAATTGGCAAAGGCTAAGGCAAAGGAATTAAAAGGAAAAAGACATTTTGGCATATTTATTTATGAAAATTAAGGAAATTAGGAGAAAAGGAAGGTAAAAGGTCACAGGTTGCATGCGAGGAGGAAATTGAAGGAAAATAATGGAAAATGAAGAAATTAGAGGCCTCATGCATAAAAAGGCTTATGAGGATTAGTTCATGGTTTTTGTCAACATCAAGTTTGGAGCTCTCTCATTATTCTCTCTCTCTCCATTCTCTTGGTCACTTAGAGTTTTCTTGGAGCACTCTAGTTTGGAGTAAGGCAAGGAAAAACAAGTAAAGGAAAGGAAGGCAAGCAAGGAACAAGGAAAGGAAAGTGGGGTCAAGCAGCTTCAGCAAGAATACTTGTAGGTAACCTTTTTCATGTGTGATTTCCTAGCTAGTTTGGACATGCATGGCTTTGCATGTTGGTGTATGGTTGTCTTTCTGTCGGTGGCATGGTATTGTCGGGTTATGATAGTGGATTTCAACCTAGCCTAGCCTTTTTACGGATGCCATGGTATGTTGGGATGTCTATATCAATTTTGGAACTCTGTAATTGCTGGATGGATTTCGAAATCCAGGGCGGAGGTGGTCTCAAGGTTCATTCCCAAAGGCCTAGGAATCCCTTGACCAGTTTTGGTGGGATACACAATAAAGCTCAAGGGAGTAGTATTGGTTTAGGGCCTAGTGATTCAGGTTTGATTGCGGTAAATACTGAGAGATAAGGAGACAGAAAATTCCTCATGGATAGCGATGGATTCCAGATGGAATTCCAAGTTTTGTTCGATTATGTTCGGAGCACCGGTTTTGGTGTGATCACGGTTTGGTGAGGGTGGAGGTGGTTTAACCTCTGGATTCCCTTGGTTGTTCTTCGATTGGTTGTTCTATGAGATCCCACATTCATGCTTGGAATATGTCATAGGGATGTCTGTCTCAAAGAGAGATTTGGTTCAACCATGTCTATGGTCGGGTGGTACATGGAACTTCGAACCTGGTCGGATTTACCTATGATTAATAAAAGCTAAGTTCTTTTACTTTTGCATTGATTTATATGTGGATTTAATGGTTGTCATATCTCTTATATTTACATGGTTTAATGATGGTTATAAGCATGGTTGTGTGACTGGTTTATGTCATGGTTATTTCATGTATTTACTTGTAATTGTTAAATGGATGGATGCAAGACCTAATTTATGATCTAGTAGTTCAATCGAGAATGAGTTGATCCTTCTGATGACGTTTCATAAGTTGTTTCAATAATTTATGCTCTATCTTGTATCCTGGACTTTTAGGTTTTATAGATGGTAAGTGTTTGACATAATTTCAGTCCCGGTTGGGGATGCTCAGGCCTAGTCCTGAGGGTGATTTTTGATTGATCAACATGGTTATCATGTTTTTAATGATTTCTTAAAGTTACAACAAGTTTTGGGAAGAGGCCATGATTCTGGGCTAGAAAAGTGGCTTAAATCCTGGGGTAGATGACACAGAATGGGCAATTCTAGATCACAGTCACTGGCAGGGAGGCCTGTGAGACTGAATTTAAGTTGTTGGTCACTCCCTTTCCCATAGCATGAGAGCAACTGAGGCCTATGAGTTGCAGAATAATAGTGGGACCCAGGAATAGGTTGTCTGAGTGGCTGACTTGTCTCTTGAGGGGTTTGGTTATGATGTTGGATGACTGTATGTGATGCTCTATTGATTCCACTTCCTTAAGGTCACATCAAAGGTCGACTTGAATCATAGTAGTCTCTCTTCTCATGTTTACCTTGGTTGGCATGGTTATTTTGGGTAGACCTGGGAGGGGGTGTTACATATTGGTATCAGAGCATGGTTACGCTCTCTTTGGGTCATATATGGTGCTACAAATATGGGCGAATGTGTTGGTAATGCATGCATGTCAGTTGCATGTGTGGCTCTTACACTTGCATTCCATGTGCTTGTTGCACTGCATCATATTGATCATGGTAGAAGTAAGTTTATCATGAGGAACTTGATGTCGATTTTATGGAATGCATCGTCATGAGTAAATGACTGGTTATACAATTACATGGAGCTTGATTAAATTCTTGTATGTTGGGTTGCATTCTTGGTTATTTGATTACAACCATCAATCTTGTAGGTTGATTACAAGAATTGATCACTTATGCTCGACTATATGGGGTTATGCGTATGTGTAGTTGATTAGGCATTGCTTATGCAGTTAGATAGTTGCATGAGGAAATGTCTATATTGGAGTAATGGTTGTTGTCATGCATGAGGTCATAACATGCATTGTTGATATGGCCTTGTGTTGATGACTGGGCCCTAGTTAGTATGATAGTTATGCATTGATGCAGTTATTGATATATGTCTATATGTTATTATGGTTATGTTTTACATGCATAACGTTGATTTTATGATCTTGTAGACAAGGTATCCTCCCCGAGTATGCTAAGGTACGTTGATTTATGGTGATTTGGTTTAGCTGACATAATATGCCTTGCAGGAAAGAGATCAGATGGCCAAAAAGGTGGTAGAATACATAGAATCTCCATATGAATCAGATGGATGGCATGGTGTGGGGCACTCTTCTGAATTGGAAACACCTTCAGAAGCTTGAAGGAAGAAATAAGGAGTTGCAAACAATGACAAAATCATGCAGGCATAAGAGAAACAAGATGAGGTGAATGTAATATTACTTTAGAGTTTGTCAGATTTGTAGTGGCATGGACCTCTTCGGATCAACCGTGGACATGAGGATAGAAGTAGTGGGGAATATGGAAACCAGTGTCATAGTAGACAAAGGTCTGATAGATCTGACACTATCAGAGATGGCAGGTTGTTGGACACTTCGGATAGGAGAGGTACTAGACACAAGTATTACTCTAGTTTTGGTTCTAATAGACATCATGATCGTCATCATTATCATCCGTACAGGAGGAATGATAGGGGATACTTTCTGGATGAGTTCAAGAAGGAAAAGCTACCTACCTTTGATGGAGAGATGAATAAATCGTAGGATTCAGAGGCTTGGTTGCTTGGAATGCATCAATTCTTTAGATTGCATGATTACTTAGAAAACATGAAAGCAAGGATAACCCTTTTCAGTCTCATAGGTAAAGCAGATATTTGGTGGGAAGATGTAAAGAATGTCAAGGACATACATGAGGATGACTTAACTTGGCACACATTCAAAAATCTCTTCATGAAGAAGTACTTGTCTGAGAGGTATTATGATGACAGAGATAAGGAGCTTAATGAGTTGCGAATGGGTTCTATGACAAATGATGAGTATACTAGTAGATTTTTGGAGTTGTTGAGATATATGCGTTACCTCAGAGAGGAGAAGGCCAAGGTTCAGAGATTCATTAGTGGATCACCAGTTGCATACAGATACCAGATTGAGTTCGATGAGCCTGGATCGTTGGAGGAGACCATCCGAAAGTTGAATCATTGTTATGAGCAGTCGAAGTGAAAAGTTGAGGCTAAACATGACTTGAAAAGAAACAACAAAGGTAAAGGAAAATTGCCACCAAAGTAGGGAAGACCTCAAGATGCAAGTGAGAAAGATAATGTAGTTCCTTACAAGAGATTCAATACAATTGAGAAGGGACATGGAGAGCAACAAGCTAGAGGCGGTGGTAAGGAACCATTACAGTTTTGGACATGTGGTAAGGATCATCATAAGAGGGATTGTCTGTGGTATCAGAGTGGTGGTAGACCCGAAATCTACAGTGCTCAAGAGGTGCATATAGTTGGTGATATTGTTCATAACATTCCTCAGATTTATGCAGTTGTGGACAACATGTAGGCTGATCATCAAGCATCAATCATTGAGATGGACGGTAAGCTTTGTGATCAAGTTGTTTCTATTTTGATTGATCTTGGATCTAATTATAGTTATATTAATCCTAATTTGGTGGATAAGTGTGGCTTGAGAAAAGAAATGCATGCAGAATCTTGGTTGGTATAGTTGGCTACAGGTATGAAGAAGTGATTTCACCATTGGGTAAGAGCTTCTGAATTTGAGTTAAATAGTATGCCTACAACACATTTGAATGTATTTCCATTGGGATCGTATAGTATGCTTTTGGGTATGGATTGGATATAACTTCATAGAACAAAATTGGATTGCTTCGAGAAGGCCATTGAGTGTGTGGATGATAGTGGGGAAAAGAGGACCTTACAGGGAAAGAAAAATCCTACATCAGTGAGGATGGTTACTGCTATGCAAGTTAAGCGTAGTTTCAAAAAATGTTGTGTGATGTTTGTAGTACACATTTACAGTGACAAGGGTAAGGAGGTTGAGGATACATATGTGTTGAGAAGGTACCCAGTATTGCAGCAGATATGGGATGTCTTTCTAGAGGACATTACAGAGTTTCCACCTCATAGGCAGGTAGAATTTTCTATTGAGTTAGTGCTAGGGGAAGCTCCAACATTGAAAGCACCTTACAGGATGAGCACGCTTAAGTTGGTAGAATTGAAGTTGCAGCTAAAAGAAATGTTGGACAAAGGATACATGAAACCCAATGTATCACCTTCGGGTGCATCAATGTTGTTCATAAAGAAGAAAGATGGCACTCTTAGATTGTGCATTGATTACAAGCAACTGAACAAGGTAACGATCAAGAATAGGTACCCTTTGCCGAGGATTGATGATTTGTTTGATCAGCTAAAGGAACAGGAAATATTCAAGACTACATTTAGGACCAGGTATGGGCATTATGAGTTTGTTGTTGTTCCATTTGGCTTGAATAATGCTCCAGCTACATTCATGTGTTTGATGAATAGCGTGTTGCGTCCTTATTTGGACAAGTTTGTTATTGTATTCATTGATGACATACTAGTATATTCTTAGAATGAGGAAGAAAATGTTGAACATTTAGCAGTAATGTTGAGATTTCTAAGAGAGCATCAATTGTATGCTAAGCTTTGCAAGTGCAACTTCTTTCAATCTGAGGTACATTACTTGGGACATGTTGTCTCTAAGGAAGGCATAATAGTAGATCTAGAAAAGATAAGGGCCATCATGGAATAGGAAGCTCCTAAGAATATAGATGAGGTGAGATCATTCATGGGATTGGTAGGTTACTGTAGGAGGTTCATGAGGAAGTTCTCTTGCATTTGATAACCTATCACATCATTGCTGCAAAAGGGTAAGAAGTTTGAATGGATGATGACATGTGAAGATATTTTTGAGCAGCTTAAGCAATTGTTGGGACATGCAATAGGGCTAAAGATTACAGATCCAGACAAGGAGTTTGTGGTGTGTATAGATGCTTGCAAAAGGGGAATTGGTGGAGTTCTTATGCAAGAAGGATAGATAGTGTGCTATGAGTCACAGAAACTGAATGAGCATGAGCAAAACTATCTAACCAGTGATCTTGATCTAGTAATGATTATACATGCATTGAATACGTGGTTACATTATCTTCTGGGAAGGAAGTTTACATTGATGAGCGATCATAGTGGGTTGAGGTATTTGTTCGATGAGCCGAATCTAAATGCCAGACAAACTAGATGGTTGGCTACCCTTAGTGATTTGACTTCGAGATTAGATACATCAAAGGGAAGTTGAACTGGATTGCAGATGATCTTATTAGGAAGGCACATGTAAATCATATAGCAACTATAATCTCTTATGGGACAGAGTTACATGATGGGATTTTGCAGGCGGGTCAGCGGGATGACAAATACATGAAGATTATGAAAAGGTTACAGTAGAGCATAGGTATAGGTGTAGATATAGGCATAAGGGATTAGGATGCTGACTATTGTCTCACAGAAAATGGCTCGGTGAGGTTTCGAGACAAGATCTATGTGTTGAATTGCAGTGAGATAAAGAAGCTTATCTTGAGGGAGTTTCCTGTGAAACTGTATTTGGGTCATCCAGGATATCAGAAGACATTGAAAGTATTAAATAAGTTCTATTATTGGTCGAATCTAGAGAAAGATGTGGCTGAGTTTGTGGTTAGATGCCTAGATTGTTAGTTGGTAAAGGTGGAGTGAAAGCATCCAAGCAGTCTACTATAACCTATAGCGATTCTAGAATGGAAATGGGAGGTCATTTCCATGGATTTCATCATAGGTATTCCGAGGACAGTGAAGCATCATGATTCTATTATGGTCGTGGTCAACAGGTTGAGCAAGGTAGCTCACTTCATTCTGGTAAAGACTACATATTCAACTAATGAGGTAACACATGTGTTCATCAAAGAGATAGTGAGACTACATGGTGTTCCAACGAAGATTGTGTCAAATAAGGATGCAAATTTCACTTCCAAGTTTTGGAAGTATCTATTTGTAGGCTTGGGTACAGAGTTGGCCTTTAACACAGTTTATCATCCATAGAAAGATGGTCAGATAGAGATGGTTAACAAGATCTTGGAGTATATGTTGTGGATGTAGGTGATGCACCAACAGAGGAAATGGGAAGGGTATCTACCATTGGTGGAGTTCGGATACAATAATGGCTGTCAAGAGTCCTTGAGGATGAGTCCATTTGAGGCATTGTAATACTCCCATCAGTTGGAGTGATCCAGTGAACAAGGTACTTATTGGACTGGACATGTTGGTGGACATGGAGTAAGAAATGTAGCTTATAAAGAAGAATCTAAAGGAAACACAGGATAGACATAACAGTTATGCAGATCAACACAAGGTGTTCAAATATTTTCAGGTTGGTGAGCATGTGTATTTGCGCATCAAACCCAAGAAAAGCTCTTTGAGGATTAGTTCATGTGACAAGTTGACACCATGGTATTGCAGGCCTTTCCTTGAGAGGATTGGATCAATGGAATATCGACTTGCACTACCTCCAATAGTGAAATTCATGATGCTTTCCATATTTCATATCTTAAGACGTATATAAAGGATGTTGATCATGTTATTGATTGGTATGTATTGCAGGTGGAGCAAGAAGGAGAGTTCTAGTCGGAGCCTCAATGCATATTGCAGCAGAAAAATCTCATCTCAGGAACATAGCCATAGAGCAAGTTAAAGTGCAGAGGAATCACTTTGGGACTGAAGAAGCTACTTGGGAAATGGTGGATCAGATGTAGGCCCTATATACTTTATTGTTTACCGGTTGAGGCAAAGCAGTTTTGGTTGGATGTTGGTTTATGTTTGGCATATATTTTTCCCATGTTTTGATATATGTATATGGATGTAAATACCACCATGAGCTAAGTTATAAAGCTCCAATAAACAGTATGGTTGTTATCTTGTCATGTTGTCATGATGTTTTTCTTTTGATAAGGTTCTTCATTGTAAATACTACAATGAGATTAGTTATAAAACTCCATAGGTAGTATGTTTTCTTTTCAGCTATTTTTCTGAGGTGTTAGTGTGGTTTAACACTAAGGATGGTGTTCCCCAAGGGAGAGGGTTCTGTAACAACCCTGGTGAAAAGTCCATGTGATAAAAGTTAATAAAGGAAAAATAAGACCACGGTTAAGGGACACTTATTCCAAGCTGAATGTTGGGTAAATATATCCTAGTGGGCATCAATGGATGTGTGTTTTGGCTAAGGAAAATTAGCAAAGGCTAAGGAAAAGGAATTAAAAGGAAACAAAGCATTTTGGCACATTTATTTATGAAAATTAAGGAAATTAGGAGAAAAGGAAGGTAAAAGGTCACAGGTTGCATGCGAGGAGGAAATTGAAGGAAAATAATGGAAAATGAAGAAATTATAGGCCCCATGCATAAAAAGGCTTCTAAGGATCAATTCATGGCTTTTATCATGTTCAATTTTGGAGCTCTCTCATTATTCTCTCTCTCTCTTTCACTCTCTTGGTGACTTAGAGTTTTCTTGGAGCACTCTAGTTTGGAGCAAGGCAAGGAAAAGAAAGCAAAGGAAAGGAAGGAAAGCAAGGAACAAGGAAAGGAAAGTAGGGTCAAGCAACTTCAGCAGAAATACTTGTAGGTAACCTTTTGCATGTGTGATTTCCTAGTTGGTTTGGACGTGCATGGCTTTTCATGTTGGTGTATGGTTCTCTTGTTGTTAGTGGCATGGTATTTCTCGGTTATGACCATGGATTTGAGCCTAGCATAGCCTTTTTCCAGATGCCATGGTATGTTGGGATGCTTATTTTGGGTTTGGAACTTTGGAATTGCAAGATGGATTTCGGAATCCAAGGCGGAGGTGGTATCAAGGTTCATTTCCAAAGGCCTACTCCCTTGACTGGTTTTGGCGAGATACACGGTAAAGGATGAGGGAGCAATCTCACTTTAGGGCCTAGTGATCCGGGTTTGGATTGTGGTAAAGCCTGAGAGACAAGGAGACAGAAAATTCCTCAAGGATAGTGATGGATTCTGAATGGCATTCCAAGTTCTGTTTGGTTGTGATCGGAGCACAGTTTTTTGTGTGATCACGGTTTGGTGAGGGTGGAGGTGGTTTAACCTATGATTTCCCTTGGTTATTCTTGGATTTGTTGTTCTATGAGATTTGACATTCATGCTTGGAATATGGCACGAGGGTGACTAACTGAAAGAGAGATTTGGTTCAACCATGTCTATGGTCGGGTGGTATATGGAAATCCCAAACCTGGTCAGATTTGCCTATGATTAATAAAAGCTAGGTTCTCTTAGTTTTGCAGTGATTTATATGTGGATTTAATGGCTGTCATATCTATAATTTTACATGGTTTAATGATGGTTATAAGCATGGTTGTGTGATTGGTTTATGTCATGGTTATTTTATGTATTTACTTGTAACTTTTAAATGGATGGATGCAAGACCCAATTGATGATATAGTAGTTCAATGGAGAAGGAGGTGATCCTTCTGATGATGTTTCATAAGTTGTTTAAGCCATTTATTCTCTGTCTTGTATCTTAGACATGTAGGTTGAATTGATGCCAAGTGTTTGACATAATGTTAGTCCCAGTTTGGGATGCTCAAGCCTAATCTTGAGGGTGATTTTTGATTTATCAGCATGGTTATCATGTTTTTAATGCTTTTTGAAAGTTACAACATGTTCTAGGTAGAGGCTAGGATTCTGGGCTAGAAAAGTGGCTCAAATCCCGGGGTTGTTGGCACAGAACTAGTATTTGTAGACCAAAGTCATTGGTAGGCAAGCTTGTGAGAGCGACTTTAGGTTCTTGGTTGCTCCCTTACCCATAACATGAGAGCGACTAAGGCCTAAGTGCTGTAGAATAGAAGTGGGACCTAAGGATAGGTTGTCTGAGTGGTTGACTTGTCTCTTGAGGGGTCTGTTAATGATACTGGATGACTGTATGTGATGTTCTATCGATTTGACTTCCTTAAGGTGACATAGGAGGTTGAATTGGATCATAATAGCCTCTCTTCTCATGTTTACCCCGATTGGCATGGTTACTTTGTGTAGACCTAGGGGGGGTATTAGACTATTTGCAAGGTATCTTTTAATGAAGACAAACACAATTGCTTGGTTGTGATGGTGCATGATAAGGTTGTACAAGTAATAGAAAAATCTACGATGCTCACCAATTAAGAAATTATTATGGTAGCACATTAGATTCAAAGCATATTCTTGCATATCAACTTTTACAACTCTTGTTCAGTTAATCATGGTAGATCTGGTGTGGAAGAGGGTGGGGAAGGACATGGAGAAGAGGCCCTTAGTGTTGTATTCATTGATTGGAGAAGGCCCAGTACTGGGCCATTGAAGTGAATTGGTGGGTGTGGAATTGGAAGAACCTTTGTAGGAAATTATTTCATCAATCTTAGTATGGGAATTTAGAAGTGTTGATACAAAGGAAGATGGTTGAAGGTCAGACGGGCATGTGAGGAGGAGCTTAGGAGCAGGAGTTCTTGAGAGGATCGCAGAAGGGTGAAGACATCTGTAGGGATAACATGCAAAGCATAAAGCACAATTGGGTTAAGTTGGACATCCTTGTAGTATGTATTGTTTGCTAGTTTGAATTGCAAAGCTGCAAGAACACATGATCCGTTGACAAAGAATTCATAGGCTGTGTGGTCAATGCTGCTTTTGTTGACAACAAGGATATCTATTTCTATGAGCATGTGTAGGTTTTAACCTCGTATAGAAATTACCTGCATAAGAATTCTAAAACACATAAAATAAACAATGCGAGAGCATAACACATAAAACACATATACACAAAGATTTTCCCCTGGATCCCAAAACCATGACTACCAGCTTGATTTTTCATTATGTTCCTTTCAATGTTATAATACATATTTATACATTCTAAAGCATCAAATACCATGGACCGAAAACCATTGCGTCCAATACCATGGACCGAAAACCCATCGCATCCAAAAACATGTGCGAAAATCATGCACAAAACCATAGGTGGGTCCGCCCATCCTAACATAGGGCCCAAAACCAAAATTTTCCAGGGCGCTACCCTAAACCCCATAAAGTGGGGTTACAGGTACACCTCAAACCCCTTGTGAACCCCCCTGTTACATAATCAGAGCAACAAAGGGGGGCTCTATCCCCCCTCTAATCCCCCGATTAACTATGTGGTCTAGTCGTGGAAAGAATATAACACAACCCAACATTCTCCCACTTGTTTTTTTCTTTCCACAAGGGGCCACAAGAGAGCTTAGTCATTTTTCCAGCCCTGAAATGCCCATTGTCTCTCTACACCAAGAGAACTTCTCAGAGCTCACAGATTTTGTCAATGCATTTACAATATTCTTCAAAGTGTCCACCTTTACCAGCAACACCTTTTTGTCTTCTATCATATCCCTCACAAAGTGACATTGAACATAAATTTGCTTTGTCTTTGAATGATATGTGGGGTTCTTTGCCAAGAAAATTGCACTTTGGCTATCATAATCTAACCTTATAGCTCCCTGTACTAACCGCATACTTGAACACAATCTCTGTAACCAAATTGCTTCCTTGCTTGCATGAGTGGCTGCCATGTATTCTCCCTTTGTAGTTGATAGTGCCACTATATATTATTTCTTACTCATCCAACTGACTGCACCTCCAAATAGGTTAAACACATACCCACTTGTAGAACTTCTCTGATCCAGATCTCTAGCCCAGTATGCATCAACAAAGCCATGAATATCCAACATTCTTTCCAATATTGATCTTCCTTGGTAGTATAAACCATAATCACTAGTGCCATGCAAATACCTGAAAACCCGCTTCACTGCTGTCCAGTGCTCCTTCCTTGGTTTTGACATAAACCTGCTCAATACTCCCACTGCATGTGCAATTTCTGGTCTAGTACAAACCATTGCATACATCAGCTACCGACTGCACTTTCATATGGAACACAGGACATGTCCTCTTCCTCTTCTTGTGTATTGGGACACTGTTCAGTAGATAACCTCACACCTACAGGAATAGGAACCTTCACCGGTTTACTATCCTGCATATTAAACCTCTGCAATATTTTCTCGACATACTTCCTCTAGTTTAACTAGAGCTTCCTCTTTGCCTGATCTCTTTTAATTTCCATGCCCAAAATATAGTTTGCAGCACCGAGATCT
>APFE030727909.1:45928-135592 GCA_000404065.3 Pinus taeda | reverse complement strand
GGTAGGTTTTCACTCTTGTCACATACCTTTGGGTCTTGGGTAGTTAATCTATTTCCTTCGAGCTCTTGGCCAAACAAAAATAGTTATATATATTACACAATGAGAAAACCTATCATAACTGAGTTGTCAAACCAATAGTGTGGACAACTATCACTTGTTGTTATCCATGAATGTAGGTTGACTCATTACTGTTATTCAAAGAAAACCATGCCACTTGGAATTATTTGTTGGTGGTTCCTGAGAGGGTAGGTTTTCACTCCTATCACATACCTCTGAGTCTTGGGTAGTTAATCTATTTCCTTCGAGCTCTTAACCAAACAAAAATAATTTTACAATATACTCTAAACCCAATTTATAATATCAAAATATACATAAACATAAATATATAATAACACAATATTCATATAATTAAAAAAACCATATAAAACATTTAAAAATATTTACATTAAAATCATTAAAAATAATAATTAAAAATTACTTTATATTAGAACTCAACACCCTCTTTAGATTAAGACATAATACTCTTCCTAGTAAAACATTGTTCCTTGCGTACGTTAACATAAAGACTCCGATTATGTAAAGCATGGGTTCCTTTATCCATACAAAAATATGCGTTCACTTCATTTTATTCAATATTATTTAATTAATATTTAAAATTTTACATATGAAAAGTAGTAAGAGTGTAAGTATTTCATAAATTAATACAATATTAATAATTTTTAGTAATGGAAAATATAAGTATAAATTTTTATAATTAAAATAAAATAGAAGAATAAAAATATATATATATATAATCTACTAATAATATATAATATTAATAGTATATTAAAGAAATATTTAATTAGTTTGAGATAAATTTATTGAACATTTTTAAGATTTATCATAGATAGAATCTTCAGATGTAGATTCTAAATCAGGGAAAGGAAGATCGCACATTAGTTCGACGAAAACCAAGGATTTATTTGACTTGGATTTGATAAACTCTAGGTCAAATTATTGTAGAATGAAAATCCATATTGAGTACTTGCCCCTTAGAAATTGACGTCAAAAAATGTATGTCATAGGGTTCAAATCTGAAATGACCATAGTTTTCTGAAGCAAGATGTAATGGCGAAACCTTTGGACGAATTGAATGGGTTCCAAAGCCAACTTTTCTACATGGGAATATCTGATTTCAATATCATTAAGATTCTGACTCAGATAATAAATGGGATGTTCAGTAACTAAATCATCTTATTGGACCAATACCATTGCTATAGTAGAAATGGAAGTAGTAAGGTACATGAAGTAGTCACGTTGGTAATTGGGGGGATATAGAAGAGATGCCAGAACCTAAACATCTTTCACAACATCAAACACTTTCGCCACAATGTCATCTCAATGGAAGGGAACCCCTTTTTTCAGTAAGCGAGTGAAACCTTTGGTCAACTCAACATAACTAGGGAAGAATCTCCATAGGAAGTTAGGTTTCCCTTGGAGTCTTTGTAACTGAACAAGAGAAGAAGGTGTAGGCAAATAAATGATTGTTTGCACTTTCAGGGGATCAGTATGAATTCCCTCTTTTGATATGACAAGACCCAAAAGTTGACCAAAACTGACACAAAACACACATTTGTGTGGGTTAAGTTGAATGTTATAATGTTTAAAATGAAGGAAAATAGTCCAAAGATGCATTGGGTGATCAACCCAATGTTTGGAGTGAGCGGGGAGGTCATCTAAATTTGGTTGAATGATGTGTTTGATATCATTAAAAGTGTAATCCATGTCATGTTGAAACGTGGCCCCAACATTCTTTAAAATGAATGGGAGTTTCCTATAGGTGAAATTTCCCCAAGGACAAATAAAATCAGTTTTAGGTTGGTCCACTCGGAGAACGTTGATTTTATTATAGCCCAAAAATCCATCCATAAACAATAAATTTCACACCCCGCATAGTCATCAATAATATGGAAATTAAACAAGGTGGGATCATTTTCCTTTGGACATGCACAATTTATATCTTGATAATCGACGCACACTCGAACGGTATCCTGTTTCTTCATGACAAGAACTACATTCAACACCCAATCAGTTAAAGGAATGAGGTATAAGAAACCATCTCAAAACATCTTTTCAACTTCAACCTTAATGCCAACATCCTTCTTGGGATGGACCGAATGGAGGCACTACTGGACTAATTTGGCATCAGGATACGTCTTAATTTCATGTATGACTATATTTGGGTCGATACTTGGCATCTCCTCATAGGTCCAGGAAAATACATCTTAGGACTCACGAAAAAGTGCTCGATAAGTCTCAATCTCGAATGGGGAACAAGATGCTCCAGTGTGTAGATTTTGGACAACATCTAGATTAATAGAAATATCAATAGGTAATGTCGCTTCAATATTCGAGAGTTTATTTTTTTAATCAACCTTATGAATAGACACAAAATTCGAAAAGAGTTTGACAAAATTGGGCGAGTCTACATCATTGAGACTATCCTCAATGGAACCAGGTAAGGAGGAATGATGGTGATGTTCATCCCACGATACTTTCCGAATAAATTCTTTTGTAATCTTCCTCAATGGGGCTTAGCGGAATCTGATCACCAAAACTTTGGATGTCAGTTTGATCTAGTATAATCCATGGATTGGCCAGGATAATAGAAGATGATATCATGTTGACATAGGCTACCGAAGATGAGTTGTCATGAAGGGGAGGAGGAGGGAGTGAAAAGGTCCCCATAAGTGAAGAATCCTTCAACAATCCAACTCCGACACACTGATATGACTGTAGAGTTTCCCCTACAAGAGGGACACTTCTAGTAATATGTGAATCAGAGGTGAAAAAGGTGAGTTTATCTATGGCTACCATCCCGCCTTTATGAGGAAAGGTGATCATTCGAAAGTAAGTCGAAACAAAAGAAGTCATGGCATAAACCCACATACGTCCCAATAGAAGATTGTAATTGCGAGGTTAGTCAATATTTTCGACTTCTATTGATAGATTTCCCCCCTAATTCAACTTGCAGGGAGTTCAAAATCCCACAAGGTTTGTATGTCCTCTTGTTAAAGGATTTCAATGTTGTAGTTGACTAACTCAGTTGAGGAGAACCAATTGCCTTCCAGCAAAACATGGACATAATTCAAGTCGAGGCTCCTTCATCCATGATAAAATGATGAATATTCTTAGGAAACGGGTTAGCCAACATTGCAGGAGAAGTGCGGGACTTAAGAAATTGATTCAATTCAGTGCGGTGAGGACACTCATGTGTAAAGTGTTCCTCATTGCAAATCAAGCAAGGACAACGAGGGATTCGTTTCTCATCAGAAGATTGATTTGTTTGTTTATCCTACGGAGAGGGATCATTATTTTTCTTACCTTTTCATTTCTTCTTGCTTCCAAGTTGTTGTTGAGACTTTCCTTTATCAGATGAAATGACATTTATCTCGGAAGCAAAATTTGCAGGAGGATGGGATTGAGTCTTTTGAGTAGATGCAGGTGGAGAAATACCAAATGGTTTACTCGTTGTCTGCGAGTTGGTAGAACCAATAATGCCATCAAAAACATGAGATTCTTTACTAGGCAAAGGAGGAACAATATTCGAAGGTCTCAGAGCATTGGGTATATTATCATAGAGCATGTCAGATTGGGTATAAACCATATCCAAATATTGTGCACCAGATGTTAAAAAATTATATATTACAGAGCAATGAAACACATAAAATATTGTAGAAATATAAACACAGAAAACGCATAAAACATGAGAGACACAGATATACGTGGTTCACCCAGTTGGGGGTACGTCCACGGAGAAACAGCCAGTCCTTCCTTTTATATTATCCAGCAAACCGAAGAGATACAACCTACAACAGATCCACTGTAATTCCCTCTTCGCTCTCAATCTCCTCTCTCTTCCTCACTCAGAATACAAATATATATAGATGCAATAAAATTCCCTCATATATAGTGAGGGGTTGCGTTCTAGGGAAAAAAAACCCTAAATTAAACATAAAATCTACTATCAGATCTCTGCCTAATGAGTGGCCTAGATTGACTACGAAATTACAACATTTTACAAGGCAATTTTACATATATTTTTAGTTTCGGGGGCACTGCCCCCAATCCCCCCTCTAAGGTGGGGCTCCTAAAGGTTGTTGCCGCCCCCCTGGACCTCCTTGTAGTGAATATTTTACAGGTGGAATTGCCGCCCCATTATGAACTGGGGTCCAATGCGGCGATACCTTTGAATACATAAGATAATCAGTCTCCACACCCAACAATCTCCCACTTGGAGACTGATTATAACAACTCCACCGTTAGTTCATTTGTTGGACAATGGCTCCACTTTGGACCTGGCTGTTTCTCATCTTCTTCATCATACTTGAAGACCAATTGAAACTGAGCAGATTCTCAGTTTCTGCCTAGTTACAACTTTTGTTAACATATATGTAGGATTCTGGCTAGTGTGTATCTTTTCCAGCTTCAACTGTCCATCTTCCAATGTTGACCGTATGAAATGGTACTTGAGCTGTATATGTTTAGTCTTGGAATGAAATGCAAAGTTCTTTGCAAGATGTATGGCACTCTGGTTGTCACTGTATAACCTACCCAACTCCTGCTTCTTACCCAATTCATCGAGAAACCTTTGTAACCAAATCATTTCTTTACTAGCCTTTGTAGCATAAATATACTCTGCTTTTGTTGTTGAGAGTGCAACAACACTTTGCAGTTTTGATACCAAACTGATAGTTGTTCTACCTACAGTAAACACATATCCTGTTGTGCTCCTCTTGTTATCTCTACCACCTGCCATATTTGCATCAACATATCCCTGTAGAGCAATGATTGAACCACCAAAGCATAATTCTTGATTTGTGGTACCTCTCAAATACCTAAGAATCCACTTCATCACCATCCAATGTTATTTTCTTGGATTGTTCATGTACCTGCTTACAAATCCCACTGCATGTGCAATATCAGGCCTTGTGCAGACCGTTGCATACATTAAGCTTCCAACTACTGATGCATATGGAATTTTAGATATATGAGCCATTTCTTCCTAAGTCTTGGGACACTCCTCCTTACTTAATTTGAAATGGCTAGTAAAAGGTATATTAACTGGCTTTCCATTCTGAATATTAAACCTTTTCAACACCTTTTCTATGTATTCACTTTGAGACAATGTTAATTTGTGACTCTTCCTATCTCTAGTTATTCTCATACCAAGGATTTCTTTTGCAGCACCCAAATCATTCATTGCGAATGAGTTCACCAATTTTCTTTTGAGAACATTTATTTCCTGCATGTTAGAACCTCCAACAAGCATGTCATCTACATACAATAACAATATAATATAGCTGCCATCATTTTGCCTTTTGAGATAAACACAATGATTAGAGTGACATCTAGTATAACCTTGTTCATACATAAACCTATCAAATTTTAGATACCACTGCCTTGGAGCCTATTTTAAGCCATACAAGCTCTTTTTCAACCTTCACACTAGTTTCTCCTTCATTTTACCTCATATCCTTATTGCTGATGCATATATATCTCTTCCTCCAAATCCCCATGGAGAAAGGTTTTCTTTACATCTAACTACTCAAGATGCAAATCTTCAGCTACTACTAGACTTAAAATAGTTCTGATTGAAGTCATTTTAACAATAGGAGAAAATATCTCATCAAAGTCTATACCCTTTTTTTGTGCAAACCCTTTCATCACAAGTCTAGCTTTATACCTTTTTCTACCTTCATCTTCTTCCTTCAACTTGTAAACCCATTTATTTTGCAATGTTGTTTTACTTGTAGGAAACCTGACTAACTCCCAAGTCTGGTTATGTAATAAGGAGTACATCTCTTCTTTCATGGCTTGCTCCCACTTCTTCTTGGTTTCTACCTGTACTGCTTCTTCATAACATTTTGGTTCACCAGAATCAATCAACAATACATAATATAATGAAGGAGAGTATCGTTCATGGGGTATACTTATCCTGGTAGATCTTCTAACACCACTTTCAGGTGTTTGAGGTGCTTGTTGTTGTTGTGGTTGTTGTTCTAGATGTTGATCATTATGATTTTTAGGCATCATCACTTTTTCTGTGATCTTGTCAAGCATTGTGTATTCTTTATTTTCTTTTTCTTGCAGCTGATCCTTATACAAAACCTTTTCACTGAATATGACATCTTTGCTCCTAATGATTTTGTGTTTTTCATAATCATAAAAGCGATAACCAAAATCATTAACACCATATCCAATAAAGGTACACTTCTTTGATTTTTCCTCAAGCTTTGTTCTATTTTCTTTATTAATGTGGACAATGTCTTCAAAACCAAAAGTCTTTAAAAAAGAGTAGTTTACCTTTTTACCTGTCCCTGCCTCCTCTGGAATACCACCATCCAAGGAACTTGAAGGCTCTCTGTTTATTAGATACACATCAGTATTTACAACATCTGCCAAAAATTGCAAAGGCAATCTTGCATGCATTCTCATGCACCTTGCACGCTCCATGATTGTCCTGTTCATCCTTTCTGACACACCATTTTCTTGTGGTGTTCCTGTAATTGTCTTCTCTCTGCAAATTCCATTATCTGAACAGTACCTATCAAACTCTTGGCTTTAATATTCACCTCCATTGTTTGATTTGAGACACTTCAACCTTTTTCCTGTCTCATTTTCAACAAAATATTTCCATTTCTTGAAAGTATAAAATACATCAGATTTATTTCAAATACAATAAATCTAGGTTTCTCTGGTTGCATCATCAATGAAAGTAACATAATAACAAGAGCCACCAAGATATGATACCTGAGCAGGTCCCCATACATCTATATGCACAAGCTCTAATTTTTTGCTTCTCTTTTCTTTCCCAACTTTTAGGAATCTGACTCTCTTCTGTTTTCCATAAACAAAATTCTCACAGAATTTTAAATAAACATGCTTCAAACCTGGCAACAAATTTCTTGAGTGAAGAATCTTCATCCCCTTCTCACTCATGTGCCGAGCCTATGATGCCACAATGTCGTATCTTCTCCTGTAGAGGTTAAATCATTAACATAATTAGAAATACCATTCCATAAATACAATGTACCAAACTTTTCTCCTTTTGCTATTACTAGGGATCCTTTAGTGACCTTCCAGGTTTTATCTGTAAAAGTAGTCACACAGTCTTCACCTCCCAACTGCGCTGTTGAAATCAGATTTTTCTTCAGATTTGGAACATGCCTTACCTCCTTCAATAGCCATTTATTTCCATTATGTTGTTTTATGAAAATTGTACCCATTCCAATGATTTTACAGGGTTTATCATCACCCAATCGAACCTGTACAAAACTCCTTGAACATAATCATGAAAATGTTTCCTATCAGGTGTGGCATGGAATGAGGACCCTATATCTACCACCAGGCATCACTAATATTTTCTAAAGAAAGAATCAAAGCATATTGCAACACATCACCTATTACATTCGCTTCATGATTATTTTTTTGTTGTGCATCTCCTTTTCCCTTCCGAGATTTGCAGTCTTTCTTCAAGTGTCCTTTTTTCCTGCATTTCCAGCACGCTATCCTCGATCTAGACTTGGATCTGCCTTTCCTTGACTTACTACTATATCCTGGGCTCTTTCCTCTTTCCATTTTTATTCCCTTAGTCTTTGCAGTCAAAGCATTACTTGATATCTCACCAGAGATTTTCTGTCGCATCTCCTCGCTATTGATTGCATCGACAACATCATCAAACTTTAAAGTACTAGATCCAGAGACATAGTTACTAATGGCCATAACTAAACCATTACAACTTTCAGGCAATGAGCATAGAAACAACAGATCCCTAACTTCATCATCAAAAGTTACCCCTACATAACTTAAATAACTGGTAACTGTATTAAATTCATTTAAATGATCAACAACAGATCCACCTTATGACATTTTCATATTAAATAAACACTTCATAAGAGATACCTTATTTGAGGGTGAGGGTTTTTCATATAGTTTGGCCAATGTCAACATTAAACCCTCTATTATTGTTTCCTTTGAAATATTAAACATTACCAATGCCGCTAGGTACAACTGTATTGTTCCATGTGCCTTTCTATTGAGAATATCCCATTTTGTGTCTGTCATACTCATCAGCTTATTTTCCTTTCCCTTCAATGGTTGGTATAGATATCTATGATACATATAATCTTCCATTTGCATCCTCCACAACTGGTAGTTTTGGCTGTTAAATTTTTCGACCCTAAACCTACCATCTTTTGCCATTGCTCCCACTCGAACTAGAAATCCTTCTCTCCTGTGAGTTTATCAATGAAAGAGACCTTCGGCTCTGATACCAGCTTTTATAAAATTATATATTAGAGAGAAATGGAACACATAAAATATTGCAGAAATATAAACACAGAAAACACATAAAATAATAGAGACACAGATATACGTGGTTCACTGAGTTTGGGATACGTACACGGAGAAACAGTCAACCCGTCCTTTTATATTATCCAACAACTGAAGAGATACAACCTACAACAGATCCACTGTAATTCCCTCTTCACTCTCAATCTCCTCTCTCTTCCTCACTCAGAGTATAGATATACATAGACGCAATATATAGCGAGGGCTTGCCTTTTAGGGCAAAAAAAACCTAAATTAAACATAACTTCTACCGTCAGATTTCCTCCTAATGAGCGGCTCAGATTGACTATAAAATTACAACATTTTACAAGGCAATTTTACAACTATTTTGAGCTTCAGGGGTGTTGCTCCCGATCCCCCCACCAAGGGGGGCTCCCAAAGGTCGCAGCTGCCCCCCCCCCCCCGGACACCCCCTATAGTGAATATTTTATGGGTGGAGTTGCCGCCCCATTATGAACTTGGGTCCAATGCGGCGATACCTTTGAATACAAAAGATAATTAGGTTCCACACCCAACATGAGAAATTACTTGCTCTTCAATCATGACTCCACCTTTAACTACGTATTCTGTTATGGGTGCCAATAGAGATTTGGTAAACCATTCTTCCAGCAATGGATAAGGAACATAAGCTTTGACCAACCGACGCTGATGCCTCCACTCGTGAATGTGATATTAAATGTGAGTAGAATCAGATTGTTTGAAGTTGGTTAACAGTTCCATTCCAGTTTCGTACCTGATGTGAAACTAGAAGTGCTTGAGGAGGGTTGTGCTAAGAAGCTGAAATCATGGAATGAAGCTCTAAGTAACCCAATATACCATTTAGTGGTGGTACCCGTAAGCATTCTTTGGAAGAGACAAAGTCGAATAGAATCATTGATAAGGGAGTTTGATGAACACCATATATGATACATCATAACATGCATTGATGAGTCTTCTCCCGGATTCCCATTGAATTTAGGGATATCAAAAGAAAATTTGGTAGGAATAATCGGCCACCAAGGCGAATGACAAATGGGGTCGTTTGTGAGCTGAGTCAAATTTGGAAACTTGAGATTGGCTACAAAATGAAATTTCCAATTAAAGGCTTGTGAGGGATGACTTGGATATGAAGGAAATTGGAATAGCCTGGGAAACAGGCATTTACATTCCTGGAGAAGGAGGTTTATGGTAACAAGGAACCTGGTTACCAATATAAGGAGGATTCTGATAACCAGAATATAAATGACCTTGTTGACCAACCTTAGGGTAACCATGAATTTGTTGGCCTTGAAAAGCCACCTGAGGAATACTCTAATAAGGTCTATACTATTTCTTGATGGGAGTTTGCATTGTTCCATGATAAATAGGGTTCGATTGAGGTTGTGTCATTCCATACATAGTGTTTCCTACTGAAATTTAAGGAATACCTTGTGCAAGCGATTGAGATTATGAAGGAACTTGTAAATGCTAAGTAAGTGGGACTTGAGAGACACCATATACTGAAGGAATGGGTTGATATGTGATCACAACCTGTACAAGTTGAGTCACATGAATTTGAGCTTGTTGAGGTACAAATTGAGGGATAGGAATTTGAGATGAAGATGGCACAGGTTGGGAAACAAACAATGAAACTAACAACAAACCAGGTTGAATAGGAAAAGTAGGTTTCCAAACACTAGCATCCATCCTAGGATAAGGAGGACTATAATAAGGTTGGTTTCTAATTTGAGGGATACCAACAGCAAGTTTCCCCCTTGCCAAAGGGGGAGGGGATGATGGAGGAAACTTCACCCCATGAGGAGAGTACCCAACATAAGGATAGTTAGGCTATTGAAGATGAAATTTCCCACTAACATAAGGGTCAACTTGTTATTCAATTGTTGGTGTAGGAGGTGGAGAAGGAGCAGGCTAAGAAGCACTCATAAGAGAGGTTCTAGATGGAATTCCTAATGTGGAAGACATGGGGGATTTCCATAAAATGGAATATGCACCAAAGAAGGTACCAAATAAGGACTAATAACTTGATGGGACGGATGGCCCACCATACAGATGTGCCTTTGGTGATGTCAAAAACATAGATGTGGAAGAAAATTTGATGTTTCAACCATAGTGGTAGACATAGGTTAGGAAGCCATATTGGTTCCAGGCATGGTCAATAATCCCGATGTAGATTATCACATGAAATTCACGAGTGAGCCAAAAGAACCAGGAAAAGGAGTTTTTACAAGAGGTGAAGGAGGAAGAAGAGGATGGGTTGGATAAAGGAAAGGTCCCTCCAAATGACAAGGAGTAGAAGGACAAGGCTCTTCTTATGGGATCTCCTCGATATTCATAAGTCCAGGTGGAAGTGGTTCTCCATCGGAGCTGAGATATATATTAGGTGGATCTATCTAAGACAAAGGAGGAGAAGATGGAATACCTGAAGTAATAGGTAAATATGACTAATACTTCTTAGGTTCGATGACCTTAGGAAATAAAGTTCTTGTCTTAGGAAGGTTAGGTTTGATAACCTCAGGCAACAAAGTTTCAGGTAATTTAGTATCGATTATGTTGGTGTCACCGACAAAAGTAGATGTAACCTCAGGTTTAGTACTGAAGGGGACAAATGATTCTGATAGATCAGATTCAAGAGGAGGACTAGAAGTAGTTCCTGAAGTTCTTGATCTGGTAGTCTACATGTTATTATGCTTTTGACGATGACTAGGAGTAGCCTTTGGTGAAAGATGAGGCTTATTTTGCATTCTATGCAAACGTCGAGGTTGGGGATTTTGTTCTTGCACATGGATAGTGAATTTTATTAACACAAAAAGAAATAAATCAAAAAGAGGGTAATTTAGGCATAAAGGATTACCAAGCAACTAGGAATTGCAATACACACCTTGGCGAAGAAATGAATTAACGCAAGGAAACCAATCCCCCCGAATGTTGTGTTCGATGTATCATGGTATACAAGGTGGCATACTTGGTTACCTATGGATGGATAGCAACCTAATGGGGACTTCCAAAATATACTCGACGATATGTGGAAGTGTAGTATGTGGTAGTGTTATCTAATCCGTAATCGTTCGATGAGAGAATTCCATATACTTTACATGCATGGAGTGCCATCAATATACCCAAAGGTACGTGGAGGATGATCCTATACACTCACATACATGGAAGGAGATTTCACCCTCGGGATGCAACGCTAGAAAAAAATGACAACTCCTAGGTTTAATAATGCGAGAACATGTCTCTAGCCTAGACCTCTATGTGTTTGCATTAATGTTACAAATTCTCCTTAGGTTGATTCAATAAATTTTAAGTTGATCTTGAATTAAATTTTATTTTTATGGCTGACCACGAATTCCCCTGAATTCCCTAAAATGCAAATCTAGCATGAGGAAATGGAATCTTTCTCTTCAATCAAAATATATCTAAGGAAGGGAAGAGACAAACAACATAAAACATAGAAAATGAACCAAACAAAATGCACAATGCAGTTCCCTTTTCATGCAATTGTTTCCAAATCAATATATATGCAAAACCATAAATGTCAATGCAAGATTTTTTCTTTACAACACACTTAATTTTTGAAAATGAGGAAAACTAAGATGTAAAATTTAATCACTGATTCAAATTCATTTTTTAGAATGAGGACTAGAACAACAATTCATCCAAGCGATTAATGATCAAACAAAACACGTCTTCAAGTGACCTAATGATAAGAACAAAGAAAAATTGAAACCAATTCTTACCAAAGGCAATCACACATAAATGCAAAACAAATGGAGGCTTTAGAGAGACAACAAGGCACTCATGAATCAAGGAAGGTCAAATAGAAGTAGGTTGATAAAAGAAACAATGAGAAAACAAGGAAAATGTTGTGCAAAAATAGGTATCAACGCAGGTGCAGAAGAGGCACCATTGCCTTGCAATGCAGGCATAGAAAGGGCCCAAGTGTGGTGCAAGCTCTGTCAACAGAAAAAGGGTGTGATGGTCGAGGGGAAGAGGAATCAGACACAAAAATTGCAAATAATACTCAGCAAAATCACTTCTTAGGTATGGTCTTGGTTGATTAAAGCAACAAAGGTCAATGAAGGAGGTAAAGAAAACACAATGGACAAAGAAACCACCAAGGGAATACATTGATTTCCTAGTATGATTTCCAATTTGTTATGCATGATTTATGACTGCAAACATAAATATCTCCCCTAGGTCTTGTGGCTAACCTAGAAAAACAGAAAGACAAAGGACCCAATGTTTTCCTTAAAGTAAGTAGATGAAGGGATGAAACCTACTTGGAATCTGTCGTATGTTTTGCTCCTTCTTTGGCTTGAATGCACCAATCTTAGCTCCAGCTGCCAAAATTAGAACCTTCACAACCAGATAACATAAGCCAAGCAACTACGATAATGCTTTATAATTTGTTAAGCATGATTTATGACTGCGAACATAAATATCTCCCCTAGGTCTTATGGCTAACCTAGAAAAACAGAAAGACGAAGGATCCAATTTTTTCCTTAAATTAAGTAGATGAAGGGATGAAACCTACATGGAATCTATCATATGTTTTGCTCCTTCTTTGGCTTGAATGCACCAATCCTAGCTCCACCTACCAAATTATATCCTGGACAACCAGAGTACACAAGAAAAGCAACTACGAGATATATGTAGCATCATCTATCTACTTTATTCAAAAGATCAACATGGTATTGAAATAAATGAAATAACGACATCACATATAGGAAAACAAAGAACTCTTTCTACTGATATAAATGGAGTGAGTTACAACCATAAATAGGTGTTGAAATTGTAGAAGAGCTCCTCCAAGTTGTCGACTTGTCCTTCCTTTGTCACAAACTGCACCTCCAATCACCCTAAATGCATGAAAAGATCACTCTCATAATGACATAATAAGGGTAGAATCACTCTCTAAAAGCCAACCTCTTGCATATGGAAGGTTGTATATATATAGAGGAGTGGGATAAGTTTGGAGTTTTGATCCTTTTACCAATATTGGGATTGAGATCCACTCTTGATGAGAGGATGAGATCTAAGGATAAGGGATGGAAAATCAAAGGTAGGATAAGATAGGATCCAAATGTTTTATTTGAGGTAAATGGTTATAATAGATCTTGGAAGCTTCTAGAAATGGAGGCTTCGAGATCGTTTCTTTTTTTCCCAAATTTCTAGATCAAACACGGGTGCAAAGGGGAGCAACCCGTAGGTGATCCAAACAGGCCACAGTGGAACAACTTGTAAGCGAACACTGTCCAACAAGAGGCCAGGGTGCGTTGGATGGCTCAGATGATTCAAATTAAGGCAGAAAAATTGGGGAATGAGAGGGTCATGCATAGGGATTTGTGTAATGAAGATGTAAATTGGAAATAGGATGTTTATTGAGCCCATTAGGAAGCTTATTGGTCATATGTGACAACATGGCCTATAGCAACAAGTTTCCCTTCCAATCTGTTTGCGCAGTAGTATCACCAATTTAAGGGGCACACTTTAAAAGAAGAGGATATTGCTAAGGTTAGTCTCTACCTCACGAATAATGATGATGAATAGGTTAATGGGCATAACCTTGTAGCCACCAATGTGTTTGTAACCCATTATTACGTGACTACACATTTTCAAACACTACTTTTCTTTAACATTTCTTCACTCTAATTTTCGGCTTAGTTATAAGTATCTCTCTGATAGATACTAAATACTAATGATAATAAAGTAACACCACTTTTCTGGTAACCTTTTTGGATATAATTTCTGATCTAGGTATAAGCATCTCTCTAATACATACTATTCATGTTAATGTAAAAAGTATATTGATGTTAATGTAAAAAGTATATTCTAGTAAAGATGGTAGAGTCACAGAACTTAATGAGTGAAAATTGAGATACATGATCATAGACAAATTTTTGAATAAACTCTAATAATACAAGTAAAGTCATAATTATATGTTCTTACGTGTTTGACAAAATTATTTGAAAGTGTAAAGAATCAAGAAAATATATTTTAAACTAGAGCGAGTAATGGACAATATCTAGCTACCAATTAAATGAGGTGAAAAGTCATGTCCTCCCGTTTTCGAGGAAGGATGATGTTTACAACTAACTAGTGGAAGTTTAGTTATCATAACAATGGCTCTACTGATAGAATATTTATGCATAAGAGGCATAGTTATGAAAACCAATATTGGTGGCATATACTATGCAAAAAATCCTAGTTAAAAACCAAATCTTCTCGAAACTTGGATTTTCTTCTTCTCCTTTCCTATTTGCAAATAAATTTTTAGATCAAACTAATCATTTTGAAGATTTTTTTTTTCTTTTAAATAAAATATCATTAGAATGTATCAACATTCATCAACATCATCAATGTTCTCAACATCATTAGCCTTAGCAGCAACAAGTACTCTAAAAAATTGAATGAAAATTTTTAAAGACCGATAACATTTCATATCCAGTGGAACATTTTCATCAGAAAAATACTTTGGATCAGCAAGAAAAGAAAAACCAAAGCACAAGAGTGAGGTAATGAAAGAAGGTAACATTATGAATAGTCAATCAATTTTCTTAAAGTATAAACTATAGATATTTGAGTTGATGGACTAATTATAGAGTTTAAAAGGCTTATACACTTCGATGATGACACAATATAACTAATTACCTATCATTTTGTTCCATCATATCCTAAGAATGTTTCTATCCTATTCGGAAAACTCAAAACTCTAAAGCCTATGTCGAATTAAAGGATCGTATCCAAATAGTTTATGGGTAATTATGACTAAAAGGGGAGAGTCCTATCATAATACCATCATAGAATACTTTCACTTCCATTTAACCCAATATCCCTCGCTGAATTTCATTTCAACATCCATTTTATTCCACTGATCCCTATGTTAGACTGTCAAATATGCAATATGAGGGAGAGACTTATTTCACAAGAAAGGGAGTAATTATCCAACATGAAATTGTGGGTGCAACATTCTTGGTTTCCTACCCAAAAATTAGAAAAAGAATTGTAGAAAGCAAGTTAGTTAAATTTCTTTGAGAAATTTGAGGGTTATGAGATAGAAGTGACCAAGGAATTTACACAAACATTTGATGGGGTCGAGGCAAATATTGGAGATATCAAATTGAAGTTGAAGAAATTGTTTGTAGCAGAAGCAACAAAGCTCCCGAACAATGGTTAAAGTTGGTTTAAAAATCAAAGCATTAAGGATGAAACATAGAAGTCTTTCTTACATAACCTAGGTATGGAAATCTTGTCATTTAAAAAGGGCATTCCAGTTTTTGCATTGAAATCAAAGAGGTGTAACCTATTGTTCATTCTGCAAAAATTCCTTACTTGTGAAGGAAGATATGGAACCCTGTTGTTTTACCATGCTCGGTTATTGATGCATTTTATGAAAGGAAAATAATTAAATTTTCTATAGTATCTAATGTGGAGTTTAAAAAAAAATGGAATTTAACATTCAATGAGATTCAAGAAACATAGACAAAGCTTTGTATCATCATGGTATAGTTAAAATACTTGTCGAAGCATAATTGAAGGACGAAAATTGTAATTGGAGATATTTATTGGTTCATAATAATTTTATTGAAATGAAGAAAAGGTTAAAAAGACAAGAAGAAGTTAAAGAAGGGTTTCTAGAAACCCTAACCCTGAGTAAGGAAATAAATAAAATGAAAATTTGGTTATTGACAATGTAATAGAAATAGAGGTTCATAATATTGAGGATGTTGAACAAGATATTACACTCAAATAATTGGAAACACATGAAAATCCCTCCAAAGGTAGACCAAGGAAGAAACAAGGTGATCAAGAATAAAAGAAAAATGAACCAAATAATGTTGGAAGAGAGAAAGCCAGTGAAACACAAGTAGCAAAATTGTCGAATATAGACATGAGTAAACGTCAAAAGAAGATTACCAAAAGAACAAGTGAAAAAAGAAAAGAGGTGTCTAAGCAACATGAGAGAAAGAATAGAAGGATCACGATAAGCATGAATAAACAAATAAGCTCAGTCCACCTAAAACTATATAGCTTAAAGAGATAAAAGTGTCACCAAATTCTTTTATGAGAAAAACTCCAGGAATAGATGTTGTCTAGAAACAAGCATATGAATACTTTTAGTCATTAAAAAAAGGAGCAGAAAAAGAAGAGGAAAAATATCCTTTTGAACTAGATATGTATGATGATATTCGAGTTTTTGATAATCCTGAACTAGAAGAAAATATTCCTACAGAACAAAAAAGTATTAAAAAATTAAAACACGAAATATTTGAGCTTGAATTGTTAAATAATCATATAAAAGAAGAAAATCAATTGATTAAAGAACAAAATGAGACAATGCTTCTACACATGTGTTACTGGTACAAGAATAATCAAAGGCTTAATAAGAACAACTAGATACTCATTTTGTCACTTATTCTCATATCAACACACCTATACCTTGATTTAGAAGTCATGAGAGCCATATAAATTCAAAGATAAGGTAAATGTCCTTTATCATCTCAAATATATATGCTTTTCTTTATAAAATTGGTTTGATTAGACATAATTTACTAAATCTTGCATATTCTGCAGTTTCACTAATATTCTGTTGCTGATTCAAAGGTTCTATAAGATCTCATGTGTTATAAATCAACTGAAGTATATGGAAAGTTTTCAAATGTTGTCGTGATCATGGTCCACTTATTAGCTATGGGTGGAAGTTCACATGTTCAACTCATCACTCAGGTCAAACTCTTGGTCAAAGGAATGGCTAGTGCGTTGGAAAATCAAAGTAATTAAATTAGGGTTTGATTCTCCTTTCTTGATAATTACTTGTGAGTGTGTTGGATTCTTTTGCTTCTTTATTATTTTATCTTTCATCAAGAAATTACCATATTATGTGTGTATGAAGATCACAAAATAAGAGACACAAGATAAAGGCACTATGCCTGATCCAGATTTAAACAGGAATGCAATAAATTACAGAGATAACCATAAACATAGAGATGCAGTGGAAATAATACTTCATTTCATTAATGTAAAATACTGAAATATGCTGACAAACATCATTGGAAATAAACCTGCTAGGGCGATGGTAGCTTATCTCTGAGAAGAGATGTGGTAGCTACATGCCTCTAAACTGTGTTACAATGAGGCGTGAAGGCCTATTTATTGTTGAGAAACATGGGAGAACCCTAAACATCCAAAAACCTAACCCTAGAGGATGAAATGCCAAACTGTGGGCCCTGTTTGGGTCAATTGGTACATCAACTTCCTGGGGTCGTAACTTTGGCATACGATCTCTATTTGACGCATACAATATCTCGTTAGAAAGATCTATCTAAGAAATACAACTTTGGGAAGAAAAAAATCGGTCCATGGACCCATGTTTCTCCCAGTTTTCCCAAAAAACGTCGTTTAGGGCCTCAAAACGGCTCCGAAGTTTAGGACCCGAAAAACTGCTAAAAATAGTAAATTGTGCTACAATTAAGGAAACTAAAAAGCTGAAAGAAATGATGAAGGGAGTCCAAGTGGACTTTGTGGGTGGCCACCAATATCCACCTAGATCATTCCTCCCCCCTTAAGAAGCAATGGTCCCCATTGCGTTGAGTTCCTCCATGAGATGAAGAAACTTCTGCTGAAGTTGGTCCCTGGTGAGCCACTTGCCCTGGTGAAGGAGTTGGCCTGCTTTGACAATTCGATACAATTGGATATTCTGTTGGCAAGTGTGCTTGATTTGTGCATCCATGATTCTATTAGTTGCAGCTTGTTCCATGCAATCTGGATTTAACTCAGTGGGTGTGAGTTGTTCAGTAATGTCAGATATGTCTAATAATGGTGGAAAGTATGGCCGAAGGCGGTCCACATTAAACACTGGGTGCAGGCTAAGGAATGGGGGAATGTTGAGCTCAAATGCATTATCTCCCATAGCCTTGGTAATGGTGTAAGGACCATATCAGAGTGGTCTGAGTTTCCGATAGGCTCCGGTAAGGCGTTCCTTTTGCAAATGCAACCAGACATTGTCGCCCACGTGAAACTTGTGTGGTACCCGATGTTGATCATGTTGCTGCTATCGCTGCTTGTACTTGGCATTTGATTTCTCCAAAATGTCATGGACCTATTGGCGAATATGTTGGATGTGCTCAATGAAGATGTTTGCTTTATCTGTTTCGGACTAATCATGAGCCGAATCTGCGTGAGTAGCTGCAAATGGCATGGCCACATCAATGGGACATAGTGGCTAGAATCCCAAGCCCACTTGAAAAGGGTCATGGCTAGTCAAGTTGTGGAGAGCCCGATTGTAGCTATGTTTAACATAGGGGAGGCTCTCGTCCCATGTGCGTGGATGCTTTGAGTTGTACATGCATAGAATGTGTACAATCATCTTGTTAATAACCTCTGTTTGGCCATCAGTTTGAGGATGGAAGGCTGTGGACTTAGTGATTTTGGTGTCCAACATCGACCAGAGACTGGACCAAAATGTACTGAGGAACCTGCTGTCCCGATCTAAGATGATAGACTGTGGGATCCCAAAGTGTACCCACACTCGTTCAAAGAAGAGTTTAGCAGCGGATTTTGCTGTGATATTCTTCTTGCAGGTTGCCATAATGGCCATCTTCGAGAACTTGTTGACAACCACAAAAACACAGTCGTTTCCATGCTTAGTGGAAGGAAGGCTTGACATGTAATCCATGGAGATGGATTCCCAAGGTCGACTAGGGGTAGGAAATGGGGTATAGAGGCCTTTCTTCTAGATGTTCGGTTTGGTAATGGCGCAGGCAGTGGATGATCTGATGTACTTGCCGACATCGTGTCGAAGATTTGGCCAATAGAAATACTTCTGTAGTACTGCCACTATTTTCTCAACTTTGAAATGCCCGACATCCCAACTGTAGTGTGCTTCCCAAATCATCTTGGCACGCTCGCTTGAAGGAACACAAAGGTGAGCCAGGTGGCATAACAGGGCAGCCTGGAGGTGAAAATCTGGAACATGCCAACCCTCCAAGGGTGTTTGGTATGTGTGGCCGAATTCTGGGTCGCTTTTGTAGAGAAGTGGCCAATTAGAATTCTCGTGCCCACAAGAGTTGAGCATAATGGTTAATGCCATGATCGGTGGTTAACTGAGGCAATCTGCAACATTATTGGTGTTGCCCTTCTTATACTTGATATTCAAATGGAACTGTTGCAGGTACGTAGACCACTTTTGATGGCAATCATTCTACAATTTCCCTTGGGTCTGTATGAACTAGAGGGGTCGGTGCTCTATGTGGATGATCGTTTCCTTCCCCAAAATGAAAAGTTTCCATTGTCGACAGGCCTGCACAATGGAATACATCTCTTTGTCATAAGTGGGATACTTCCAGACATTTTCTGAAAGTGTCTCACTGTGATATGCCACTGGATGTTGTGTTGAGTAAGGCCTACCCCAATAGCATAGTTAGAGGCATTTGTCTCAACCTCAAATGGTTGTTGCAAGTCTGGAAATGCGAGCATTGGTGTTGAGTAGAGGTGATATTTCAACTCTGTGAATGCCTTCTATTGAGATTCAGACCAAAATAATTTTTCTTTCCCTCCTCCCTTGGTGACTTGACTCAAGGGCCAAGTGATATGAGAAAATCACAACACGAACCTGCGGTAGAAGTTGGCAAGACCTAGAAAGCTACGAAGCTCTATTAGAGTGGTTGGAGAGGGCCAATCCTGAATGACTTGGATCTTGGCTGGATCCACATGCACCCCCTGTTCATCAATAATGTATCCTAGATACTGAACCTGGGTCATGCCAAAAGTGTATTTCTCCAAATTGGCACATAACTTGTGTTGTCGCAGTGTTTGGAGAAATTATCGGATGTGGTGGAGGTGCTCTTCCCAACTTTGCCTGAAGATCAGGATGTCATCCAAGTATACCACTACAAATGAGTTGGTGAATGGGCGCAAGATGTCATCCATTAGCCTCATGAAGGTTGCAGGAGCATTCGTCAATCCGAAAGGCATAACCAACCATTCGAAAAGGCCCTCTTTGGATTTAAATGTAGTGTTCCACACATCGGAGGGTTCGATTTGTACCTGGTGATATCCTGACTTTAAATCGATCTTGCTGAAATATTTTTCCCCCTTCAATTGGTCCAGGAGGTCATCAATCCATGGGATTGGGTACCTATTATGGATAGTTATCTTGTTCAATGCCTGATAGTCAATACAGAGTCTCCAAGTCCCATCCTTCTTCTGTACCAACATGATCGGGCTTCCACAGGGCAATGAACTCAGACATATGTGACCTTTCTACAGCAGCTCCTGAATTTGCCTCTTGATTTCATCGTTCTCCAGAACGGAGCATTGATATATTGGTCCATTGGGCAACGGTGCATTTGGGGTCAGATCAATGGAGTGCTTGAATTGACAGTGTAGAGGAACCCCTGTGGGGAGGTGAAGATGTCCTCGTACTCCTCCACGACCTTGTCCATCTGTAGTTATCGTGCAAAGGGGCCCTGTCTGGAGGTCGTGGCCACTGTCTTCTTCTTTACTTGAGGGCATATCATTAAGAAAACAAATTTCCCAGTTTTGGAAATGAGCTTACTGCATTGTTTTGCAATAACCAAAGAGATGGCAGTAGGCAGTGCTACCTTCGGTATCCTGTACAACTTATCTCCCAAAGTAATAATAATGGCATGGGGCCTTGATTCATACACAACATGTCGCTTCCACAAGTATGGTTGTCCTAATAGTACATCAAAAACTTTAAGGGGAGAAATGTCACACAATACCTCATTTGTGAAGGGCTTGATGTTGTATGGAAGGCGACACTACTGGCTCATGCGAAGGTCTCGTCCTTGGTGAAGCCACCCGATGGTCTATGGTTGTGGATGTGATGTGGTCGGTAAGCCTAGCTGCTTCACAACCTCTGATGAAATGAGGTTCTTTTGGCTCCTACTGTCGATAATGAACTATACTGGGGATTCCTTTACCCACATCTAGGAGTAGAAGAGACACTCCTCCTCCTCTGGATCTTCAGGTTCCTCCTTCTAGATCTTCGTGGTGGCAATGGTGGCATTGGGCTCCGCATCGATAATCTACTTCCCTTTGTCATTCCCCTTGTCAGGTTCTGACTCAGAGTCAGAACATGCATCTGATTCTGAAACCTTTAGCTCAACCACCAGTGACTGCTTGGCCCGACACTCGTGTTGTGAGTGGAGCTCTTATGGAACTCACACCATTTTCCCATGTCATTTTTCGGCTTCGCGACATTAGTCTTTGCTTGCAGCTTTGGCGGGTTGTCTTGGGCTACCCCACCTTGGCTTTGTCCTTTGTTTTGTGGTTTGGGGGCACTTTTTGCTTGCTTCGGATTCGCAGATCCAAAGTCTCGCTTCTTTTGTTTAAACGTTTTCTCAATCTTGACAGCATATCAGTATGCTAGGCTGAGTGAGGAGATGTTCAGGAATTCTATTTCTTCCTGGATGTACTTGTGCAGGTAGCTGCAATATTTGAGTATCAAATGCTGCTCCAAATCCTTGATACCCAACTTTGTGCGAAGGGTATGGAAAATATTGGTGAACTCCGGCACGTCTTGGTCCCTTCCCTGTCACAGCGTGGTCCACTTTATGTATTGATCCTCATAGCTTCTGATAGGGAAATACTGCTCCTTGATGGCATCCCAGAATGAATTCCAGGTGGGTGCGGCTGAAAATAGTGAGCTGGTATTTTCATTCTTCTGGTTGCAGTAGGTTTCCCACCAGTCCTTGACGTGGGGGGTTGCTTTGAGAAGAGCGAAAGCAATTTTTTCCCGACTCAAAAATTCATGAACAGAAAAATAACCCTCTAGTAGATTTAACCATTTATCTACGGCATCTACGTCTCTCTGATCCTCGAATATGGGGATTTCAAAATTAACTTGTACCTTAAAGGGCGTGGCGTTTCCATTGTAGCTGCTAGAAGCCGATGCGTCGCCTCTGGGTAGTTGTTGAAGGATCTGGGCAAAGTTATCCATCATCGCGTTCCTATTTCATTCGAGGGCTTCTTTGAGCAAGATTTTGATAGGATCTCCTACCCCCTCGTCTTTCTTCTCATCCGCCATGGGAGGCCGTCAGGATTTGCGAGGAAGGTCTTGCAAAGGTTTGACCAGTTCAAGCCCTAACTCCTTATATCTTGACCTCGTCGAGGACATGCAAAGAAAAATAGAGAAAAAGCAGATTGTTATGATACCACTGATCCAGATTTAAACATGAACACAATGAATTACAGAGATAACCATAAACACAGAGATGCAGTGGAAATAATACTTCATTTCATTAATGTAAAATACCCGAAATATGCTTACAAACAACACTGGAAATAAACCGGCCAGGGCGATGGTAGCTTATCTTTAAGAAGAGATGTGGCAACTACATGCCTTTGAATTGTGTTACAATGAGGCTCAAAGGCCTATTTATTATTGAGAAACATGGGAAAACCCTAAACATCCAAAAACCTAACCCTAGAAGATGAAACAACAAACTGTTGGCCTCATTTGGGTAAATTGGTACATCAACTTCCCTAGGTCGTAATTTTGACATATGATCTCTGTTTGACGCATACAATATCTCGTTAGAAAGATCTATTCGAGAACTAAAACTTTGGGAAGAACAACATCAATCCATGGACCCATGTTGTTCCTAGTTTTCCCAAAAAAACGTCGTTTAGGGCCTCAAAATGACTCCAGAAGTTTAGGACCCAAAAAACTGCTAAAAATAGTAAATTGTGCTACAATTAAGGAAACAGAAAAGCTGAAAGAAACAGTGGTGGGGGTCCAAGTGGACTTGGTGGGTGGCCACCAATATCCACCTGGATCAATGCCAGGGAAAATCCCCCTTGAGGGGAAAACCCAGTCAAGATAATTCTTCCTTTCAATAATATTCTTTGAGACCCTTCACCCTAGACCAAGACCGGACTTTTCCTCCACACCAAGTCAGCCTCCCAGATTTTTGACCCCTTGTAGCAAATTTGACTAGGAAGTAGATTCAGGAAACACACAGTTTCTAAAAACAATGAAAACTTAGGGAACTTCAATCTCCCAATCCAGATGACAAAACAAAGAGAGAGAGGCACCAAAAGTTCGATTGTCTTCCTCTCTATAGACTTCCCCAAACTCACACTTATTTTGACCTCCTGGTAACAAACTTTACCCTTCTCCATCTCTTCTTGATATATCAAACTATCTTGAGAGATGATGCTCCAAATGACTTCGAACTCCTTGTATATATAGGCTTATTGTGGGTCAAATTAGGGTCCTTGGTCTGACTTGATCTCTCTTAGGCTGACTTGATGTGGAGGGTACGTAAATCATATTTGACTCAATACTAAACATTTTTACATGATTAAAATGCCCAAGAAGGGTCTCTTTGAATGTACTATGACTCTATAAACTCAATATTAATCGTAGGAGTTCACAATGGGAACTTTGACTAATATAATGATGACCTAAGCATGAAAAACATGCTTTAATAAGTCATTGTTACAATAATAAAAATTATTTTCTTTATTCATTTGACAAGTACATTACATAATGGCTCAAGTACATTAATGAAGACTGAACATAGTTACATTTTCTAACACTCCTTCTTAACTAGGGAGGTATTCATAATGTACAAATACAATGGAAGATCTCAAACTATATAAACCATGAAGAAATTTTAGGCACTAGAATGCCATGAACTAGATTCCTAACCAATACAATCTATCCAATTAGTCACTCAACAATTTAGGCATTGAAATGCCACAGATCAGATTCTTGGGCAGACCAACATATCCAAGTAGTCACTCAACAATTTAGGCACCACAATGCCACAGACTAGATTCTTGACCATGGAAACATATCCAAGTGGGAATAAGGTGGACTCAAGATTTCAACCCCTCTAGGTACCATCGGGCTTACTTCCTAACAACCAACCCAAACTTCCAGGTGTGTATCCAAAACATAGCTCAATAATCAACACCACTTTTCCAACTTCAGGACCCTGACATCAACACAAAGTGCCAACTAGATGTCTTCCCATGAAATGCTTCAATCACAAAGCCTCAACAAATATCTTCCACTTTCTTATCATAAATACAATAAAAAATATCTACCAAACCAAGCAGGTTCCTTAGATATTCAAACTCGTTATTGGGAAGAGCCTGTTAGTATGTATGCTACATGTTCATATGTCGAGACATACTCCAACTTCACAATCCCATCCAGCACCATGTTCCTAATAAAGTGGAACTTATTATTTATATGTTTCATCCTTGAATGAAGCATGGGATCTCTAGACATCTTGATACAACTTTGATTATCACAATTAATCACAGTAGGACCCAGAGGCTTCTCAAACAAATTTGTTAGAAGTTTCCTTAAACAAACAACCTAATTTCCTACTTCACATGCACCCACATATTCTGCCTCAACACTACTCAATGAAATGAGATCTTGCTTCCTACTTATCCATGATAGTCATAGAAGCTCTGAGACTAAAGAATCCTCCCATAGTGATCCTTCCATTAGTCTCACTGCCACCACAATCAAAATTTGTGAATCCAATTAGCTTGACTTCCTTACTATCATACTTTAGGTAGTGATGTATAGTGCCATGAAGATACCTCAATATATGTCTGGAAGCTATCCATTGATCATGATGAGGCTCCAACTGAAACTGATTAAGAATGTTCACTTTAAAACATATACTTGGCCTAGTATTTACAATATACATTAGGGAACCCACTATGAGGTAGGATCCATGAGAATAGAGTCGGAGCTCTTCAATTTATTAAGGTTGGTGATCATAGGAGGAGCCATCGACTTGGAATCGATCATCCAAAATTTCTTCAATAACTTGATGATGTACTTTCCTTACCTTGAATATATCTCCCCAGGTCTCTGCTATACTTCTAAACCTAGGTAATAGTGCATCAGTCCTAGATAATTCATTTCAAATTTAGCTTCCAACATCTTCTTGCATTATTGAATTCTTCACTCTACACCTGTGATGAATAGATGACCCATATATAGTAGAAAAATGACGGGCTCATTCTTCACAGCCTTGATGTAGAGATTAGGATCATCAGAACTCTTCACGAACCCAATTCTAAGTAGATATGAATCCATCATTTCATATCATGCCCTAGGTACTTGCTTCAAGCCATATAGGGCCTTCTTAAGTCTGCAAACATGAGAGTCATCGTTATTTTCTTCAAAGCCATCGGGTTGTTCGATGTACACTTCCTCATCAATGGTCTCGTTCAGAAATGTGGTCTTATCATCCATTTAATGGATATTCCACCCCGTTGTAGAAGTCAATGAAACCAACAATCTAATGGCAGTGCACTTTGTTGTAGGTGCAAAGGTTTCTTCATAATCAATGCCTTCCTTTTCATAGAAACCCCTTGCAACGAATCTTGATTTGTACTTCTCCATACTTCCATCACCAACATGTTTGATCTTATAGATCCACTTCGATGTGACAAACAATTTGTCACTAGGTCTAGGAATGATCTCCCAAACCCCATTCTTCATGATGGATTGATATTATTCCTGCATAGATTTCTTCCAAACCTCTTTATGCTCATCTTCCTTGAATGTAGATAGTTCAACTTCAATTGACTTTGTCATATATGCACCATGGCCATAATATCTCTTTGGTTTCTTACTTTCCTCGATGGAACCCTTTGCAGCTTCATGTCCTTCATCTATTCTAATGTATCTTTCAACCAATTAGGCCTCTTCCTTGTGGTTGTGACAACCATCGTTTAAATAGTCTCACTTGGTCCTTCTTCTTCGATATTTGTAGTAGAGTTTTCATGATGAACTTATTATTCTTAAAATATGGGAACTTATTCATCATCAAAATCAATAGGAATATCCTTTGATTTCTAGTATTCTTGATTTTCATAGAATATGACATCCTTGCTTACCTCAATGTGTCTTCCTTCCTTGATGTAAATTCTATATGCTTTTAAGGAAATACTATAACTAACAAATATTCCCTTGATACTTGTAGATTCCAACTTCTTTCGCTTGTCTTTTGGAACATGGATATATGTTAGAATTCCAAATATTTTAGAGGTGATCTAGACTCGGCTTCTTCCCTATGAATGCTTCTTTAGGTATAGCATTATCAAGAATCTTACAAGGACTTCTATTTTGAATGTCTACGACAACCATTGTTGCTTCTCCCCATAAGAACTCTAGTAGATCTTGACCAAGGACCATAGTTTGAATGCCCTCTTCAATTGAATTATTCTTCCTTTCGTCCAATCCATTTTGTTTGGGATAGTAGGGAACAATGAGCTTCCTTTTAATACATGCTTCCTTACAATATGAAATCAACTCTTTAGAAGTGTATTCCACACCATTGTCAGACCTCAAACTTTTTTATCTTTCTTTCGGTTAGGGTTTCCACTTCAGCCCTAAACTCCATGAACTTATCTACTTCATCTTTAGTTTTGAGGAGGTAGAGCCATGTCTTCCTAGAATGGTCATCAATGAACTTCACTTAGTAAATATGACCTCCAATTGATTTTTCATACACGGGTCCACACACATCGAAATGGATGAGGTCTAATATCTCTTTAGACCTATTTTAACTATTATGAAATGTATTTATAGTATGTTCCCACAAAGAGAATCCCTTGCACACACCTTCATGATCTAACTTCATATTAGGAATACGATGAACCAATTGACTAAGAGTAGGGATGACCTTGTAATGTAGATGACCATACCTCCTTTTCCATAGCCCAATGAGACTTATTTCCATATGAACTAAAGCTTGAGGAGGTGGTGTAGTGACTCGATAAAGAATTCCTTCACAAACTCCAACAACCCTAGATTTATCAATGCTAGAGTCTTTCCCCAAACCAATACTTTTCCATCAGAAAAATCAACTCTTTCCCCTTTATTTTCTAAACAATAAATATAAATAAAATTCTTTTTCAAACCTGGAACACAGAGAATGTTGTTGAGATGCAGCTTCGATCCATTATCTACCTTCAACGATGTTGATCCTAGGCCTCTAACATCATAGCTTTTGTTGTCACCCAATTTCACTTCATGAGAGGATGGCTCCTATGATAGTGTATGTAATTTCTTACTTTCACCGATCATGTGTCTCGATGCTCCATTATCAATGATCCATGCATTGTCACCAGTAAGAGAACCTGTAAGGGTAGCCAAGAATATTTGACTCTTGACCTTGTTTAACAAGTAGTAGATGAACTTCTTGATCCAACTTCCATCATTGTTGCAACCCATTCTTATTTAGTTCACCATAGAGGAAGAATTCATTCCTACAAAGTGATATTCGACTCTTCCTGACCTTAGCTCTGATACCATGTTAGAAAATCAAGTAATTATATTAGGGTTTCATTCTCCTTTCTTTATAATTACTTGTGAGTGTGTTGGCTTATTTTAATTATTTATTATCTTATATTTCATCAAGTAATTGCCATATTATGTGTGTATGAAGATCACAAAACAATAAACACAATATATAGGCACCATGTCAGGGAAAAATCCCCCTCGAGGGGAAAACCTAGTCAAGATAATTATTCCTTTTGATAGTATTATTTGAGACTCTTCACCATAGACCAAGGCCAGACTTTCCCTCCACACCAAGTCAGCCTCCTAGATCTTTGACCCCTTCCAATGATATATGGAACTCCCTCTAACTTCATAGGAATGAGAAGAGATGAACTAATTTTTCAAGATGACCCATCCAAAGTACAAGTAGGATGACCCAACCAATTTTACAAGTCAACCCCATAAGTGAACTTAAAAATAATATAAATAAAGGACATATGAGTTCATTTTTACACAATCCAAGAAATAAGATATTTTATGTTGCAAGAGGAGTCGAGGAAATTTTTTTGGGGTAATTCTTGTAGTCTAAAGTGGAAGAAAAAATGTGATTTATGGGGTGAATGAGTCATCTTGAAATTTTTTCTATAACTTTTCTTCTAGAATTTTGCAAACCATGAAAACTAAAGTCACTAAAGAGAACCTCTTCATGTACATATGGTTACAATTTTAGACCTTGGTTTGCTAAAATTTCAGAGATATGTCCTAAGGAAGTTATGCCTCCTTTATGCCTCTGAAATATTCTTCAAATGAGTCTTCTTGGTATTTTCACTATAACATTTATTTTGGGATGTTTCAAAATGTGAAAGATGCAAGATATAAATAGTACATCTCATGTACAATTGGTTAAAATTTGAGACCTCGTTTCACTATAATATCATAGATATGGTTATGGGAATTTAGGCTTCCTAAATGCTCATTAAATATACTTAAAATAGGTTAGCTTGGTATTTTTTCTATAGCTTTATTTCTATGATCTTTCATAATCTAAAATATGGATGAGGTAGAAAATAGATATAAAGGTAGTTGTAGTAGAACTTTTAAACCCTTCTTCACTATAATTTTAGAGATATGGTCTGAGGAATTTAGTCTTCCCAAATACTCATAAAATATACTTCAAACAGGTAAGCTTGGTATTTTCAATAAAAAATTATTTATATGATGTTTCAGATTATAAAATCCACAGGAGATAGAGAAGATACCTCAAGGTACCTATATTATAACTTTTATACCTTGTTTTATTATAATTTTGGATATATGATCTAAGGAAGTTATTGTTCGTCACTCCTAAAACATGCTTCAAATAGGACAACTTGACATTTTTTCTATGGCATTCTTTTTGAGATGTTTTATACTATGAGATCTAGAGGGGACAAAGAAGAAACCTCTAGGTACCTATGGCAAAAATTTTAGGCAATATTTCACTGTAATTTAAAATATATGATATGAGGGATTTAGTGTTCATGAACATTCTTAAAACATGCTTCAAATAGGCCAACTGGGAAAAATATATATAAAATTATTTGTGAGATGTTTCATACTATGAAATTTGGAGATAAAGAAGAGATCTCTAGGTGCCTATGATAGAATTTTTAGCACTATATTTGTAGAATTGGATATGTGGCATCTTGTGCAAGTCCTTTCTTAGGAAGAATCCAAAAGAAACAAGTTTTGGGAGGAGTAGAATTGATGAAGGAAAAATAAGCAAGTAGACCTAGTGAAGGCATAAGTAATAAATAGACCCAATGAAGGAAAAAGTGGCAAGCGAAATTGGTGAAAGAAGAAACAACTAATATACATTGTGAAAAAACAAGAAGACTAAGTGAAATATGTTGGTATATATGAATATTTGCAGTAGAGGGGATTGGTGTATCATGTAGGTTGGTTCCTACAAAACAATAAAGAAGATTGGTGTCTCATGTAGGTTGGTTCCTATAAAAGAACAAAGGAGATTGGTGTCTCCTCTAGGTTGGTGCCTAAAAAGAAATATATGGGATTGGTGTATCTTATAGGTTGTTTCCTACATAATATCATAGGAGTGGCGTCTCTTATAGTTTGGTTCCTACAAAGCTGCAAAGAGAATTGATATCTGTTGTAGGTTGGTGCTTACAAACTAGCAGAGGGGATTGGTGTCTCCTATAGGTTGGTAATTGAAAATTGATGTAATAGTAGGTTCGTGCCTACAAGATGTTTCATATAAAGAATTTTTATGGTTCTCTCATAAGGATTTCCACATAATGTTACTTGTTTAGTTTATGAGATTAATGTTTTATGATGTTTGAATAGATTTAAGTAAGTAAAAATTTTCATTATAATGATTCAACCCAACTATCAGTATAATTGTGAATCCAACAAGTGTTCATCAATATTTAGCCTTCCAATCCTCTTAATCACATCAATCAAGGAGAGTCTTCTTGATCTAAATAAGTGGTTAGAACTTCATGAGGGGAAGAAAATGCTTCAAAAGGTGATTCCATGGATTGATGAAAGATAATGATCCCCCCTTCAAGATGTGGAATGTAATTATAAAATTCATGATAAGTTTTTGAATGAGTGAATCTATCCAAATGATGAATTTGTTGCTCAACATTGTTGTTAAATTTGGAAGATTCAAGAAAAATCACATATCTAGGAAAAACGAACTTCTTATTTACCTCATCATAAAGACAATATGATTTTGCGGTATCTAAATACCCCAAGAAGATGCATTTTTGACTCGCATCAAGATTTCTTCTTTGTTCCTTAGCTATCAAGGCATAGTAGGTGGAACAAAAGATCCTAAGTTGCCTTATTGAAGGAACATTTCTATACCCCATTTCATAATGAGTTTTATTTATGAGAGCATGATATGGGCATACATTTTTGGTACGTACTTCACATCAACATGCATCAACCCAAAACATCAACTTTATATTTTTAAGAAACATCATGGAGAAAACCATATTCAAAATAATCATATTCATTCTTTTGGATACACCATTTTGTAGAGGATTCTATAGGACACTATTTTGATGTTGAATCCCATGTTGTAAAAGATAGTTTTCAAATTCATTAGAAGTATATTCTTTTCTATTATCAATATGGAGGGAGACAATATGTGGTTGTGCATCATTTTAAATCCATGCATGAAAATTTATGAAAGTTTCAAAAGCTTTTGATTTACTTTTCAATGAGTATATCGAACACATCTCGGTGTGATAATAAATAAAATTCATCATATATCTATTTCAATTTACAAAAGGAACATGCATAGGGCCACACAAATTAGAATGAATCAATGTAAATTTTCTACATGCTTTGGAAGTAGAATCATGAAATGGTTATTTTCTATGCTTTCCTAGGATACAAGCATCACGTTTCTTTAGTTTCCTTGGAATAGTTGGCAAACCAGAAACACCATTCTTCTTCAACAAAAAAATACTATCATAATCAAGATGTCAAAATATTGCATGCCACGAAATACTAGATGGAAATGTACCTTCATTATACTAACAAATACATGCAGTTGTTTGTGCATGAGGAGGTGTTCCTTGTAGCTTTAGTAATATTTCCTCCTTTACTCTAGTCATGACAATTGTGTTTTCATATGTTTCCATTATCTCTAATTTCTCGTCAAGAATGTGAATAAGTGGCCTTTCGGAAAATGTGAACAAGGTATAGTAGGTTTCTTCGTCATTCTAGAAGGTAGAGTACATCATGTACAAGAAAATTAGGAAGTCTAAGCAGTTTAAGCATGATAGTGCCAAGTATAGATGGCTTGAGACTTGACTTGTCTACAAAGTACATTGCTCTATATACATTATCATTAAGGTATTCAAATAAATATTTTCAAAATTTCATATGGCATGTTGAACCTATATTAAGCAACCATGCTTCTCTCCAAGAAGAAGATGAAGTATGAAACAAATATTCAATTACTCTATTGTAATGGGAAAAAATGTAATGAGAATATTCAGGTGCTTTACCTTCTATTGGATATGGTTTTTTTACCTGTATATTATTTTTAATATTTTTGATCCTCTCCAAGAGGATTCTGCCTGTAAATGCATCACATTCATCTCTATCACAACAAATGCATTGAATATTAGATCTTTGTCCTTGATGGTGCTTACTCCCTTCCTCTATGATTATCTTTTTATGCCCTCTTCTGTTACCTCTTCTTTTAGGAGAATCACATGACTAATTCTTCTCTTTATGAGCAAGGAACACTACTTCTTCAAGAAACTAACATTTTTTCTTCCTCTTCTTGAAAACTTGCTATCATTCTACAAATTTTCCACATAAAAATTACTAGACTCAAATTGAACACTATCTTGTAGGTATTCAAGGTAGTGAGAGTATGTAGGATAGGGGCCTTAATCAAGGATATGAGAGAAATTTCCATTTTAACTCTAGTGGCATATACACCATGCATGATGTCTCTAATATCTTAGGCCAGGGCTAGGGGGTCATCATCTTTCAACTCATGGTTTAAGAGTTTCACCAATAATTGAACAACTTCCAATTCTAAGTGTGAGTCATATATATCTTTCAGTTTTTCAATGGACCATAAGAACTTGTAACTGAAACTATATGAAGACTCACTTCCTTACTCATATAAGCAACAACCAAAGCATAATATTTGTTGTCCATGTTCTCCCAAAGGGTTAGCTCTTTGTCTGATATGGGATTGGTGGGTGCATTTTCATCCTCTCCTTCAGAAATTCCTTCCCATAAGTCATTAAAAATGAGGTTATTCCTAATATTTCTAAGCCATCCTTTGTATTTTTCTTTTCTAGTGATTACTACTCCGAAAATGGTGATGAGAGAATGCATATTTATAAGAAAAGTAATTACAAAATAATATCAAACATAGTTCACCGAAGTAACTAATAAGGACTAAAAATGGATGCCTCATTGACTAGAACATGTAAAGAAGATTGTATTATTCCTTATATTGATGATAACATCATAAATGATAACTTGTCTTGAGACATACTTTAATTTACGAAAAACATATAAAATAGAATTGGAACAAACAAAAAATAATTATAACTTCAAAGTTCTAATGACCCATCCCCTTGATTTACTTAGAGGGACACTAAAAAGGTATCCAAGAGAAGAACTGTTATTATTTTTTTTTTATATTATATGTATTGGACACCCATGACCTTCACAAAATCAAAGTAGCATGTGTAACACTGAAAACACATAGAAGAATACTAAGTATTTGGTGACCATGGGGTGTAACAAGACATTCATTCCACTGGTCAAATGGACTAAATATCTAATTTGGATCATGTTTGAAAAAGAAACATTGCAAAAATGAGCATAGTCGAAAAAGAGAATAAACAACTATCAAATAAAATCAACCAGATAATTCTAGATAGATGATCTTATTAACAGTTGATATATGCAAGGCCTATAGAGCCTAATCTCTCACCTTCCATCTTAGAAAAAAATTGATGACCCAAATTCCATCACCTTTTTCTAAAATATGTAGACAACCTACAATATTCTCACTAATTAGTCTATCTACAAGGCCTTCAATGAATTCAAGTTCCTAAGGTATGAAAGGATCAATAAGGAACATAAGAGGGCCTCTGATGTCTCTTTGAAGCACATGAAAATAAAAAATGAATCCAATGATGTTCTTATTCATTGCACCTCCAAAGCACATAGACCTTTGATGCCTTACTAGCATGTAACAATGAGGGGCATAACTAACAAATAGAAGCATCATAGGTTTGAAATCATGATAAAGTAGAGCTAAAGTATGAATCTTGGAAGCAACAATGGTGGGGTTCTCTACATGTGTCAACAACACTCTCCCATGATCAACACCAAAATGAAGACAATTTGGGTCTGAGAAGAATGAACTCATTGAGAAAGAGGTAATCATTTTATCAAGCAAGTGCATATTGGAGTATTAGGGTTCCTATGGACAAAACTAAAAAAATTGACAAGCAGGTGCATAATAATGACAAATAGAAGAACATGCTAGACACTAAGTTAAGGGTGGATAAAAGAGGATTTATGCTAGCAAATATATCTAAACTTTGCCCTAATACCATGTCGGGAGGAGGAATACCTCCTGAAATAGGTTTCAATTGTAGTAATGATAATAGATTTATATAACATAGAAGAAAAAATTCTGGTAATTTTGTCGTAGATTTGTGAGTTTACGTAGGGGTCAACATTTTTCTTCCTCTTTATCCATAATACAGGGATTGATCCATATTTTGAACTGGTGGTAGCTCTACCCACCTTGTCACCTCAAGTTTTTAATTTTGAGACAATTTCCTTCAATTAAACAGTGCTGGTTTGCAGAATTTTGGTTTCCATTTGGTTTTGATGCTGTTAATTTTTAATTATCACAGTTGTCTTAAGGTCTCTGCTCTCCCTTTGTCTTTGTCTCTCACCAATTAGGGTATACTAGGAGTTAGGGTTTGTATTTCTGTTAAAATTATGTGGGAATTCCTTACATTTGTCCCCTTGACCAAACGCACTCTCCTTTATATTTTCCATTGTGTGTGATGTCCTTCTTATTTAGACGTCTACTCCTCACTTAAGAATTTATCTCCCAAAGTGCTTGCCTCTGGTTTTAGTCAATTTGTTATATAAATCCATTCCCTAAGTAATTATGGATCCTTGGCATAGAAATCCAAATCGCCATGGTGGCGCACCTGATTCATATTTCTCTCTTCATCATTTGTTTGGATGGGATTCAGTGGTGAAATACTTCGACTCAGTCCCTCCTGAAGTAAGGAAGGAAATTATCCTCCTAGATTCAAATTAGTTTGGTGGTCAGATATATTTTTATGATTTTGAGATTGGAGGCAACTACCATAAGTGGGTTCTTGATTTGGGGAAATTCAGGAAGTGTAGGCTTCTCTTTCTTCATTGATTCACAATGCACCAACAAATGGAAACAGTACTCTGCATGGTTGTTCGTGACAAGAATCTAGACAACTACAAATTGTTTGAAAGTCAGGAGGATATTAAGAAAAATCTTAATAACATTTGCTAAAACCTAGATGAAATCGTGGCCATACTAGTAAGGATTGAGCAGTTTGGGGTCTCCAACTAACGCATTGATTCTAATGAGCCGCATGAAGTACTGACAATTATTAATGCTCCCACTAGCAATTCTCCATAGGAAAAATCTCCTCCCCTTTCTCTGATCATCATTTCTGACCAATGGCCTTTGATGTTTTATGCACTTGTCTCTACATATGGGCATTTAATGCTTTTTTTCACTAGTATTTATAGTGGTTTGTCGACAAGGAATTTTGGAACAAAGTTCAATTTCGCCTCATTCTCTCTATAGCACTATAGATGCAGTTGGAATGTAGTCAAATTTTCTTTGCTTTAGATGTGTATAAACCTCTGTTTTTTCTTTCTATAGGATGGTATAACACTTCTAGGCTTATTTTCAACACCATCGTCTTAATATTGGTTTCATTAATTTTTACAAAAGTTTCAAGAACATCAGTGGGAAAGTATGGTAGGAATACATGGGTTTCTCTATCTCTACGATAGTCAAAACCTTGTATCTTCGATTTAACTAGTAGAAATGATGTTATTTTGGTTACCCCTTGTTGAAGAGATGACCTTGTTAGGAATAATTTTAAGAGGGATGGTGGGGGGGGAATCAATATTTTAAAACTTACTTTTACTTTTCTTATTCCTTTTTTTTATACATGACTGCTATTCAGTGAACCCACGTACATATGCGACTATGATGAAAACAAAATTTGTATATCCAGTTAACCAGATTTACATATTATTCTTCATTTGTTAATATTTAACCAATGTATCATTAGTTCATTAAATCATGTATTAAGTAGAGAATATGAGCAGTAGAGAGAAAATATATCAAAAACACATAAGAAACATAAAACACACATGAACACCAAAATTTTAGGTGGAAACCCAATGTGGGAGAAAACCACCATTGTTGTCATCTCTATCTTCTTTTAAAAATAAAATAATCTTCTTACAATCTTGTATTGGTGCAGATTTTAACTGGTTCGCAGGTGGAGCGTGCAAAAGGCTACAACCTTCTCTTGTTTTCCAGCTCCTACTGGAAGGGATCTACAACCCCTTGTCTGAATAATGCTATCCTCATCTCTTTATGGATCACTTTTCAGAATGTTTCAAACTAGATGCACTTTCAACTATTCTGAAACTCAAATACTGAACCGACTGAATCATCAGATCAACCAATGTAACCAATGCAACTAGATCAAAATAGATCAGAACAGATCATGCTAATGCATTTCCACTCATCGATATACCAAGCGAAACATTGTTACCCATTACAAAAACAAGTTGTTTCCATTGCAAACAATGATCAATCATACATTAGATTGTATACGTTATTGTTCTTAATCATACCTACATATGTAAATGCTTCTCATGAAGAATATCGGTGTATAGATCTCAAAAATATTGATACCTGAAACCAAATCACTTTCACACTGAAACAAGAATTGTATCACACACTAAACCCATCACAAATCACATAACCAAATACAAATAATTATACAGTAGCATCACCACTTAGTTAACATTTCATTCCATAATCAGTTCAACCCAACCAATATTGTCAAACACAAATCATTATGAGAGAGACATCATTGACAGAAAACAACAAACATATCTAAACTAATCAACCATAATTAACAATTCATGATTCAAAATCCTAGTTGTTATATGCGACTTTTATAAAGAAAACCCGTGCATGTATGCACTCTTAATAATTCACACCTGTGTATAGATCTTGAAATTTTGCAGAATATATATGTGACCCCCCTGAAGTAGATCTGCGTATTTATGTGACCTTTCTGAAGAAAAAATGCATACATATCTACAATAACTAAATCATTCCTTTGTTGCAACCACAAAACATATTTCGCAACCCTTACTATCACATGTTCATGTCAAAATATCATTACCATCATAGATTTATCATTGTTAGTCATAATCATAAAGGATTAAGAAGGCATGTTTATTAGTCACTACAATGCTTTTAGATCTATGAAATTTGAACCTCCATGCTCCTTGGTGCACACTTGTTTAATATCAAACCATTCATTAGTAAAACGTAACTTGCACACCTAGCACTTTGATCTCCATCTCCTTATATATCTTAGGCCTTGGCCAATACCTTAGGCCAATCCCATAGTAATGCCAATGGTATTATTTGATGGGATCAAATATATGTTGTCGCGCTCATTACTCTGGGCAATACCATGGTAAAGGCCCCTAGTATTGAAATTGTACGTGACTTTGCTTCACCATACACACGTAGGTATGCAATGTTTGTTCACAGGACCCATGTATATTTTCGTACACTTTACTTTTATCATTCCTCTATCTCTAAACTGATATTCCTTTATCTAATCTCTTTGTCACATTTGTACTAGCGTATATACTCATTCCAATACCATCATGTTGACATGTTTATCAAGTACGTTTCCATCAAGGGGAACACATTATTCATAATGCCAACAATCTTCCCCTTTGGACTTGATGGAAACCACTTTGGTGTTTGGTTACCACTACCTGTAAATACATGTAAACACATCTGTAGACATGACAAGCTTCTTTCTCAAGTCACCAAGCATTCTCCAAACACCAAGTTTCTCCCCCCTCCTTTGAAATCAAGGGCAAAGGGCTAAACAATGCTGAATGAAGAATTTGTTCTCCTTTTAGAGAGATGAGCACTATAGATCTGATGTTTCTGAATGTGAGCATTGACCTTGCTCCCCCTGAGCATATGTTGAAACTTCTAGAAGATATACAAAGAAGTACATGATGTTGTGACTTAGCCAAATGTGGATTTTCTTATCATTAAGGAATCATGTTGACATCAATCACCCAACATAGTGGGGTTACATATTTTACTCAATATTACATTAAGTGCCCAAAATAATGGGATTACATACATAATTGACTTGACTCCAATAGTCCAAACATAACTAAATATTACAATTTTACATCATGGATCTTTATATGACCTTTACATTAAGAGACAAATATGACATTTATAACCAAAAACAAATACCTCAATAGAGACATAGAAAGACCATGATAGTCATCAACAACCATCATTCACCATATAATAATTTGTACTATGAGCATCTGATAGGAGTAATATGATCATCATTATGCAACAAGGAATGTTGAAGAATTCATAATGCCAATAATGCACTATTAAAAGTATAGCAAATGCCCCCCCTGAACCTATGTCATTTGTTCACTATTGGGACTGATCATATTCATAGTAAAGTCATCAAAGAACCTTCATCAATTAGTAAGACCATCAAAGAAACAATGTCATATAACAACCATCATAAGCCAATATTTATTCTAAGTTTCATTTGAGAAACAACAGACTATAACCAGTTAACATCAGAAGCAGAGGGCCATAGAATCACTGAATGAAATATACTAGAACCTCTCCTTGATTCTATCCCATATTTTCTTCTTTATAGATAAACATATTCTCTGTCCATAACTGAAATTGCATATATACATGACTATCCCTCATGTGATCTACATACAAAAAGTAAGTAATTTTAGTCTCAATTCCCCCTGAACATGAAACATCTATCAAAATAATTAGCTAAGTGTTAAGGCAAAGACCACTCCTAGTTTTTGTTTGAGATATTCAAAGGAATCATGTGAAAGTGGCTTTGTAAATATATCCACAACTTGTTCCTTTGAGGGAACATATTCCAGTTTGACCTTTTGTTCAAACACTTGTTCTCTCAAAAAGTAATATTTAAATGGAATATGCTTGGTTTCTGAGTGCACGACAGATTTTTAGAAATACTTATGGTACTAGTACTATCACATAGAATAGGTATAGGTTCAGGACAAGTGATTTGAATGTCTTGCAATGTTTACATCATCCATAGAAGTTGAGTGCAACAAGATGCAACAACAACATATTCTACCTTAGCAGTAGATAACGTAATAGAGATTTGTTTTTTTTTGAACCATGATACCAAGCGAGGTCCCAAATAAAATTCTCCTCCACTAGTATAGTTTTAGTCATCAATATTACCTACCCAATCTGCATCTGTGTAAGTATGAAGTGCAAAATTTGCATCTTTGAGATACCATAAACCAAAATCTTGAGTTCCTTATAAATACTTAAATATTCTCTTGACTGCATCGAGATGAGTTTCTTTAGGATTTTCTTGAAATCGTTTAGCAATGTGGTGAGCACCAATATTTCAGCAATAATGTTGTAACTCCTGGGCTGCCTACTTTACTCTTATCAACCCAGTAGTTTGTAACAAACTTGGAAGCATCGGTGTTGTATGCACAAGTACTAGTTCTCACTGTAGGTTGTCACTTGGTCAGCCGACGCAAGATCAGTAGGAGCTCAAGACAACTTCTATGGATTCTAGAAGAAGCTCTATATGTTATGAAAGGAAAGAAATATTACTCTATAGATGCTATTCTAACTACAGAAAGGAGAAAGACTGAAATGTAAAGTAAACCTAGTAAACCCTAATTAACCAACTAATTCTAATTTTGCAGAAAGCACTATGAAAACCATGAAAGGAATGCCATTACCTACTCAAGGAAGTAAACAACATCTAACTATGCTTTTTTTGGAAGTAAATAAGCAAAAAATATATTTTTGGATTTTTATGTATTTTATGTGAATTTGACATGCATGTAATTTATTGTGTGTGAGTGTGGCAGTGAATAGGTGGCGTCGAAGGGAAGTTTTTGGACTTGCGAGGATGTAGGATGGTGTGGATGGGTCATAGAAGGTCTTAGGTGGCCTTCTGGAAGCTTTTCCCACACTCGGCCTCCAAAAGAAAGCCTACAGGAAAATCTATAGGAGGACACAGGAAATCTATAGGAGGAAAACAGGTAAACTACATGAGGCCTACAGGAGGAGGCCGAGAGTAGTTTTCACTATTTTTAGGATGTAAGAGTGGGTGAAAAGGGTGGATGAAGGTTGGAATGAGGTGCTAGGGTGCCTAAGGTCTACCATGAATCACCAAGAGAGAGAAATATGATTGGGTTTGCTCAAGGAGAGAGGAAGAAGTTCGATGGAAAAATGCATGAAACTAGGGCAGAATTGAGGTGAGATTTGGGAGACATATAGGGCATGGATCAGATGGAGGGCATGATTGCTAATAAGTTGGACTACTACTAGAAGACATATTCTACATAGAAATTGACAGTCAACCAAGGAAATCAAGCAACAAGTGAAATGAATGCATTTAGGAAAAACAGAGTTTTGCATAAAAATGGTCTAAACTATGATCTATGAAAGGAAATGCTAAGAAATGTTGTAGGAAAGGAAAGCATGAAAGAAGACTACTACAAATCAGGAAGTAAGCATGATGAAGAAGATCTCAAGAAAAGCAAATATGGACTATTAACCTACTAAAAAGCTGCAAACACTAGAAGTCCTATGAAGGAGGAAAATTTGTGTTTTTGCGGCAGCAAGAGAGTCTTTGCCTCAAATCATGGTTCCAGAGGGAGGAAGATAGGCCAAGGCACTATTGTTAGCCTTTTGAATCTTTTCTGGTCACTACTTAACTTGCTATAGAAAGCACAAATGGAAGCAAACTACTAAATCATCAAAATCAACCTATTCTTAACCATAAGAGAAATACGTCTAACAACAAACTAATCTACAAACTAAAACAAATCATACAAATACAAGTAAAGAGGAGCTTGGCTACTTGGATTGGGCCCTAACCTAACAGCTTCAGCCCTCCGAGGTAACTCAGTGCTAGCTCAAAAGGATTCCATCTTTATTTTCAAAACAATAGCAAGATTACATGAAACTGTCACAAAATAATAAGCTCGAAATTTGAGCAGAGTTTACATAAGCAAAAATCTGACCCTAGTGAAGCCCTAGGCCTCTCTACTTATGCGAATGAAGCTACCAATAGCTTCCTTAAATTTAGAGAGGCTTGGCTCCCAAAACTCGAGATAATCATCAGTCATCCTCCACTTGCTCGATTGCCTTCTAGTGCATGATTCAGTTGCTTGTACTCTGAGCTGAATGAATGGGAATTCGAAGTGAAGAGTAATAAATGAGGGGGATTCCCTCCTATAAGTCCTCTCCTCTATCCACTTCGAGTTATTGCTGCCTTTTTTTCATTGGATCCTTCACTTTGACCTCGAAATCCATCAATAATCTGCATTAAATACATGTTAGACCACATGGCACAATAACTAAGTAACTCACTCTATAAGCATAAATATAATCAAAAAATAAAATAATAAGCTAAGAGAATGGTTGATTTGACTATGTTAGGAGGTAAAATGAGCCCATATAATTACCCATTTATGAGGCTCATCATCACCCCCCTACTGAAGGTGTTGCTCATCCTCTGAGAAACCTAGTCAATGTCCTCATATTTTATGGCCTTGGTGGCCTCCCTAGCATCCCAGGCTTTTGATGTGGTCTACTCTTCTTTGCCATAGAATCCTACCTTCCTATCTATGTCCTTCCACTACTCCTCCTCTTCTTCTTCTCTTTTGCCTTCTAGCATGCCTAATAGAAGTGGGGGACTCAATTTGACGCCAATACAGTTGACCTTGAGCCTCTGCATGGAGTGCTTGTGCATTGGCACTCTATTCAATGCCTCCTTCAGCCTCATGGAAGAATGCTATTCCCTAACCTACAAACTATGTGGTAAGGTGTTCCATCTCCTCATGCATGCATGCACACAATCATCCCTAAGTAGCATTTTCATATCCTCAAAGTGTGCAATGGCTTGTGCCTAATTGGTGAGATATCTAGTGGAAATATGAGGGTCATTGGCAAGCAGGTTGTGTGTGATGATGAGTGCCATAGGATCTGATGGCTCAGCTCTTATAATTAATGGCTCATTCTGCTACTTTATCATCAATCTTTTTATTTATGTTTCCCTCAATTCTTCATGGTTCATCCATGAGGCCATGGCCATTAATTGTAGGTCCCCTAGCTTGGCATTGGGATCCCACACATTCATGTCTGTGAGGGCCATGTTGTGTACGTAGAATTCTGTCATCTTTACTTTATCATCTTTACAAATCCATGAACTTCCTGTAGTCTTGGAAAGGCATTGTGCCTCTTTGTGCCAAAGTCTTTATTTGGAATTGTAACCATTGGTCCTTTAGATAGAGGCCATAGGATTTGATTGGTGTTTTGCATTGCAATGCCTCCATGGATAATCTGGACATGCATGCCAGTTGGGTCTCTTTCTTTTGCAGATGCCTCCTTAGCATTTCATTTTCAGTTTCAAGGTGGCTTCTTGTAATTGCTTCCTTGTCTTTGAGAGCACTCAACTCTCTTCCCTTTTCCCTGAGTTTTTTTTCCATATGGCCAACATTCTCAACTCCTTTGGATTTGGCTATCTGCATCCACCTATGTGTTCTCACTCTTTCTTTCTCCAATTCAAAAAATAGTGGAATTGCAAATTTCTGTGGGATTATCCTTCTTCCCTCAAGTAGATTGTAATAGGAGGCAAGACTAGGTTGGGGATCAGGTTCTTGTATCTCTTGTGCTTCCTCCTTCACCTGTGGTTGTGCTTCTATCCTTTTCTCAAGCTTTTGGGTCTCCTATAGTTTGACAATGTCTCCTGTAGAACTGTATGAGCCTCCTGTAGGACTATTTTTGCGTCCTGTAGTACTGCCTTTTCCTTCCATGTGGAAGATCTAGGAGTCCGCCTTTCATATGTTATAGGTTTCTTGGAAGGAGATTCTTTCCCCTTGGCAAAGGGTTAATCTTCAATGGTAATTGGCACTTTTGAAGAGGGCTGAGGTTTGACTATTTTAATTCTTGTGCTCTTCCTAGCCCTGAAATACATGGAGGTCTGTCTTTTCCTCTTTTGCTTTGGCCGGATTGGTGTATTGAGGGCAGCGAGGGAAGTTGTTTCCTCCCTTTCCAAAGTCTCAGGGGACTCTTCTCCTTGTTTTGCCTTCTCTACCTCTTTTTCTCCTTCTGTCTCTTTTTCTGTCTCTTCCTGCTCTGTTTCTTCAGCTCTCTCCTCCTCTATTTCAGTTCCTTCCTCCTTCCTTTCTTGTTCTGCTATGTCACCCCTGGCTCCACCTTATCCCCCTTGTTGTTCTCCCCCCTCACTACTAGTAGGGCTGACATCATAGGTTAAGGCCTTTATTTCCTCCTCAGCTGTCATGTTTCAGAAAACTTCCCATGTTATAGGGAGTGTAAAGGTATGGAGGGCTCCCTCTACTAGGATTTTGATTAAGCCATGGTGAGTTAGCTACTCTGAATTTCCTGCTTGTACCTTGGTGTTGGAGTCAATGAGGGACTACTAGAGGAAGTAAGGGATACTGAGCTTCTGAGGTGCTGGAGTGTCCATGCCATACCTTAATTCTTGGAGGATTCTAAAGTGATAACCATAAACAATGTTGTACCTACCCTCACAGGAAATGTATTTGATTATTTGATAGCTAACCTCATCCCAGGGATATGGTATGCTAGCCCTGCTAATGCCATTTTTATCTTCAACAAGGGTTTCATTATTTTGCAAAAAGTTCTTCTTGGTAGCCTAGACAATTAGTTTCTCATCTTTACTCCAAGACAGCCCAAGAGGAAGGGTAGTGTCCCTATTGATAAATTTAGGGGTTATCTCCATGGAAAGACCTCTAATGGTGATAGTGGCATGAGTTCTTACGTGAGGGAATAGAGAGAGAGAAAACTCTTGGGTAATTTCCTCATCAAACCCTTGAAATTTCTCAAATAAATTCATCCAGTTTGCCCTTGTGAAGATGTCCACCACTTGAGGATGTGCATGGAGCCTAGTGGAGTTAGTGGGTTCCTTTCTCATAAACCATCCTATCATATTGTCTATACTCTTTTGGAAAACCAAATATGGAGTTGGAGACAAATAATTTTGAGAAAAATAGAGAAACAAAGGAGACTGTGTTTTTTTTAAACAAGCAGAGTTTTTTTTTTTTATGTATTTTCTCCTCTCCTAAAGTCTTATTTCCTTCTCAAATTGAGACCACTTCTTTCATATATTGATATTTAATAGGGGGCATGCATGAACCCTACCTCTTTAGACTGAAAATCGTGCTAAATATCGTGTTTTCTCCCTTCAAAATGACTCACTGCCCCTCTGGTAGAAGCCTGTTGTCCCTCCTGTAGATTTCCAGTAGGTGCTCCTATAGAAAACGCCAAGAGAAAGAATATGGGAGAGATCGATGGAGGATGGTGGTTACAAGGTTGTGGGGGCACAAGGAGACTGTTGTAGATGAGTTACAAGGAGATAATGAAGGAAAAGGTGGTGAGAATGCTCAAGGAGGAGTACTTATTACCCTTTATGGATATTTTTAGTGATGAATGGTGAGCTAGCAAGGTATACATTGGCCATATTCGAACCATTGGTCCCCACTTGCTTGGTCATCATGGCCCCTCCTCGTAATCATCCCTCATTATTGCATCAGAATTCACACTTCCTCCACTACCTGTCCTTGGCATCTTGTGCTAGAGTTGACTGTGCGCATGTGTGGGTGACATCTCGGATGAGTGGAGTTAACTAGATGAAGGTGGCCAAGTTAACTGGCCACCTTTCCCTCATCCAACCTCAACCATCTCATTGCTTTTGCATGGCTTCTAATTACACAAATTCAAACAGAGGAGTGACTTAGTTACTTACCTATGATCTGAGTGTATTTGCTGTGTGGTGTTGTGGCTTTCTCTGTTGCATGCCTTTATTTCCCTTTTTGCATGTTGTCTCTGCTTGCTGATGTGTGGCTGTGTGCTTGTGCAGGTTCTTCTTTGGTTGGATCTAAGCTTCAGGTGCCTTTTCAGCCTTCATGTTTGCACTCTCTTGCTGTTGGTGCTGGATTTCTATGGGATCAGCTCCTACAAGAATTCTTATAGGAGCTCCTGTAGATGCTTCTCCCCTTGAAAATTCAGCTTCTTCTTGTGCTTGGAGCTTCGAGGATGATGCCAGAGGTGTAGATAAAGATGGAGAGGTAGTCGGTAGGCTTCAGGTGAGGTTGATGGTGCTTTTTCCTCTCATTTTTTTATTTTTTTATTATTTTTTTAAACTGAAAAACTGTTTTTTTGTGCTTTTCCTGGATAGGAAGAAAAATGATGCTTTGGGTGTGATGTAGGTTTGGAAATGATGGCAAGGAGGTTTGAAGATTGTAGGAGGGATTATAGGTTCTTCATGAAGCTTCTTTGTCCCTCAAATTGCCTTCTGTAGCCACTTCTAGCTCTCTGTAATTCTCCAAGAGCCTCTTGTACAAAACACAAAGCCTCCTATAGAAAACACAATTTTTGAAAAAGAGGTACAGTGAGGTGAAAGAAATGCCAAAAATGTTGGAGGAATGTATGAAGAAGATGAGATGGGTGTTGTTATGAATGTCAAGGTCCCCTTGGCACCTTCTTCTGCTCCCTGTATTGCTCCTGCAAACCTATAATGTAACAAAAAAATTCATTTTCTTTCTCCTTTTTCTCCTTTTTTTTTGAAAACAACTAGGGCACCTCAGAGAGGTTTTCACCCTAATCACCTGCCCTGGGTGCCTCCAAGGGAGGTTTTCACCTAGGGATCCTATTATTTTTTCCTCCTTTTTTTTTTCGACATTATTGGGCCAAGTTTGAAGAGATTGCCTCCAATCCAGGTGAAAGGGGTGCTTTTTTTTACTATCTTGCTCTTCTCTTTTGAGGACAGGTGTGGCGGGAACTGTACTGAAACCAAGTAGTTTGCTATATCAGCAAACCACGGAGAGAGTAATGATATACCAAATAGGTGTTCATATGGAATTTGGTCATTTACCATTCCTTCTTCACCTACAGGCAAATTCACTTTAGACAAAAAGTCAACAACAACATTCTCTTTACCAGGCTTATCAATAATTGTCAAATCAAATTGCTGCAGTAAAAGAAATCATATAATAATGCAAGAATTTACATATGGTTTGTATCATTAAATATCTAATTGTAGCATGATCAGTGTGCACAAACGTTTGATAGCCTGTGATATAATGTCTGAATTTGTTTAAGGAACGCACGACAGCTAGGAGTTCCTGCTCGGTCACTGTATAGTTTAACTCTGCCTTCGACAAGTTCTTGCTTATAAAGTATATGGCATAAGCGAACTTTTCATCAACTTGTCCTAAGGCTGCTCCTATCCCTTTGTTTGAGGCATCTGTATGAATGTGAAATGGCAGGGCCTAGTTTGGGCCTCTGAGAATTGGGGTAGTCACTAGCTTGCTCTTCAAGGTATCTAGGGCTTCTTGACAGTTTTCCGACCATATGAACTCAACATCTTTACCTAGGAGGCCAAACAAAGGAGAGGCTATCTTGCTAAAATATTTAATGAATCTCCTATAATATCTGGCTAATCCTAGGAAACTTCTGACGTCTCTCACCTTTTGAGGAGGTGGGACCCTTTGGATGATGGCAATTTTGTTGGGGTCCACCTGCAGTTCTTGTTGAGATATTGCATTACCTAGCAAGGTCCCTTCAGTCATTAAAAATTCAAATTTTTCCAGACTGAGGGATAGGTTCATCTCAATACACTTATCTAGAACTTTTCCTAGGTTAGATAAAGCTTCCTGAAAGCCAGAGCCATAAGGAGTAAAATCATCCATGTATATTTCTACTGCATCATGAACCAGTTCAGAGAATATACTTAATCCTGCTCTTTGGAAAGTGGTTGGAGAATTGCACAAACTAAAAGGAAGGACCTGATATGCAAAGGTGCCCAAAGGACAAGTTAAAGTGGTCTTATCTTGGTCTTCCGAGCTAATTTGAATTTGACTGTACCTGCTAAACCCATCTAGGAAGGAGAAAATTTTTTTCCTTACGAGATCGTCTAACACTTGATCTATGAAAGGTAAAGGAAAATGGTCCTTTTTATTGGATTTGTTCAATTCCTGATAGTTGACATAGATTATCCTGTTAGAAAATTATATATTACGGAGCAATGGAACACATAAAATATTGTAGAAATATAAACACAGAAAATGCATGAAACAAGAGAGACACAGATATACGTAGTTCACCCAGTTTGGGCTATGTCCACCCCGAATAGCCAGTCCTTCCTTTCTATTATCCAGCAAAATGAAGAGACACAACCTACAGCAAATCTCACTGTAATATGCCTTATTTTCTCTCAACATTCTCTACCTCCTGTTCTCGCTCACACACATGTAGAATACACATCTAATCACAGCCTCAAATACAATGCCCTATACCAAAGAGAGGGGTTGCCTTCTAGGGCAAAAAACCCTAACTAAGACATAAGTTCTACCATCAGATCATCCTACCTAATGAACGGCCCAGATGACTAGAAATTAGCTATACTTTTACGAAGGAAAATGTTATAGTCTGTTTTTAGCTTCGGGGGCGCTGACCCCAAGCCCCCGCCGGGGACCGTTGGCCCCTAGGACCCCCGGGGGAGGGACAAGTCCCGCCCGCACCCCCCCCGCGTGGAGGGGTGTACAAACTTCTTGGGGTATACATTCGGCTGAACAAAGACCTCTGAATAATCATGCTCCACACACAACATCTCCACTTACCATTTTTCTTTGGCACTAGCACTAAAGGAGAGACCCATTCACTGTCAAAGATGGGATAGATGAATCCTGCATCAAGCAATTTCTGCAGTTCTTCCTTAACAATATATTTAAGTGCTAGATTCATCCTCCTTTGAGGATGCTTGACTGGTTTGTAATCTTCCTTGATGTATATATGATGAGTACATACTGAAGGGTGCACTCCCTTCATCTCCTTGTAACTCTAGGCGAAGTCATTTAGATACTTTCTCAATATGCTGCATAGCTCTTTCTCCTGGGAAGGAGATAGGGATGGATTGATTTTCAATGTTATTTCTAGGCAAAAATCTATATTTTTAACATTGAGAGAAGTGGATTTGGCTGCACAGAGATCATTTGAGGGGTTGTTTTGGGTTTCTCTTACTATGTCTTCTAATGGTGATACACTGGGAGGTGGATTCTGAATCAAATTTTTAATCATATCATCCCCATATTTTTGTTTTCCTCCATGGAAATTTCTAATGCACAAAGTGGTGCATAATAAACTTCATCCTCATCTTCCTCCTCGAACCAGAGAGGTAGATCATGTTCTAGCAAGGGTTGGGTAGGAGGATATAGGATTAATTGCTTGGACATGTGCCCATTCTTTATGGTCATGTTCCCAGCTCAACAGCTGATGTAGGCAGTGGTTGTAGCCAACCAGGGTCTTCCCAGAATGAGAGGATACCCAGTGAGCTTTGCCTTTGGCTAGAGAACTAATAAATTAGTAGGGTACTCCCAAGAATCAATGGAGACCATCACATCTTCGACAATCTCCTCAGGGTTCATGGTGGAGAGGTCTGCTAACTATAGCACTATCATTGTCTTCCTCAAGGAGCCCTAAAGGTTTAGTTTGAGCATTGTGTCCTTTGTCATCACATTGATGGCAGCTCCCAGATCAATCAAGGTATGCGAGATCATTGTGCCATTGATGTGGACATCAACTACTAGGCTTCCAGGGTCCAAATATTTTGGACAGATTCCTTGCCCCAACATTAGGTCGGACAATTGTCCTATGACATTGATGGTTGAGGAATCTCTCTTATGCCTTCCTGGATGCCTAAAGCACTTCTCTTTGATCAACCTATTGTAGATAGGCACATCTTTTATGGCTTGGAGAAGTGGTATCTTTACACATAAATGTTTCAATTCTCCCAGGAGTTGAGTCTCTTCTGGCATAGGCTGGACTGTCACGGATAGTCTCTCAGGAAAGGGTGGATTTGCTTTAGGTTCACTTTCCTCTTTATCTTCCTCAACCTCCCTGGGAGGAGGCTGGCTATCTGGGAGAACTTTCCCAGATCGCAAGTTGATTTCTTGAATCTCCATAGCATAATTTGGGCATGATGGTTCCCCACTATACACTTGCTAATCCTGTCTATTGTTCAGGTTTAGATTTGGCTGGGCAGGCATTTAGGGTTGCCTTGGTGTAACAGAAGGTAATCGTTGTGGTTGGGCAGGTGGTGGAGGCATAAGAGTGGGAAGAGAGTTGTATTGGGGCCTCCACCCCTAATGAGATGCATTCCATTGAGGTTGTGGCTGAGCATAGGATTGAAATGAATGGGTGGCTGGTTGGGCATGATATTGAGATGTGAAGGACCAAGGAGATGGTGTGGACTAGGAAGGATGAGTAGGGGGACCCCAAGAAGGTATGGAGGGGACTTGGTTGGGGTTGTAGTATGCCTGAGATGTCCCTTGCATCCCCTGCTGGTATGGTCTAGGTCCATGTGGCCTTCTTTGGTTTATGTAATAGAGCTGTTCAGTGACTCCCTCAACCCCTTTATATACAGCTTTAATTCCAAGCAAGGAAGGGCACTTATCTGTAGAATGATTTTCTTCACAGACTGAACAAACCTCTATAGAGTTCAATTGGCATTCATTCCTAGGATGCCTCTTGGTGCATCTAGGGAAAAATATGGCCAAAGACCTCTCTGCTTCCTCTTGTTTTCTTTTGATATGTAAGGTATCCTTTTGCATGGAAAGATTCTGTAGCATCTCACTCTTGAAGTCTTCCAGCATGTTTCAATTTTCTCCTTTAATGGATGAGTTGGAGGAAGAGGTACTAGCTATGGGTTGACTCCCCCTACCTTTCTTTCTGGCTACTCTAGAATGGTTTCTAAAAATAGTCTTTATGTCCTCATAGGATTGTTGGTAGATGTCTCCCTTGGCTAGTAGATGGAGGGTGTCTAAAAGATCTTCACGAATTCCCCTGAGCAAGACCAAATTCAGAGACTTAGGGTCAAGTGTACACCTGGCCCTTTTGTAATTGAGCTAGAACCTTTCTTCATAGTCTTCCAGGGACTCATCACTTCCTATGGTCATTCGAAAGATTTCTTCTTTAGTATATTTTGACCTACAATAGTCTCGATACTTGTTGTTAAAATCTTGCTACATCTGAGCCCAAGTTGTGATGCTATTGCCAGGTAATCCCATGAACTAGCATAGTGCTGCATCCTTGAGAGTAGAAGGGAATAGTTTCAACTTTTGCTCATCTTCTACATGGTCATAAGTTCAATAGATGATAGAAAACTTGAACAAGAAGGTGTCAGGATCTTCTGTAGTCAAACCATGGAAATGAGGTAGGGCGGAAGGGCTTATATTCTTCATTTTGGTGTCCCCATTGGTCTCCCAAATGGGAAAGGTACCCTCTATTCTCTCTCCATTCCCCCTAGCATTTTTTTTTTCATCCATTGGCTCCGGAGGAATGTTTTCTTCTTCTTCATCCCCTATAGGTTCTTCAAATATGTATGGTTGTTCACCTAAGGGTTCTTCTTGATTGCAGCCACCGAAGAAGAGAGAAGGTTGGCTGTGTGAAGCAGTGGGGGTGTTAGGAAAAAATTTTCCTGAGTTATCTCTATTCCTATGAGGCATAGAAGGAAATCTTTTTGGTTGGTTTTTCTCTTTTTCCCCACACTGATAGTACCTGTAGAAATTGAAATTGTGATTGAACAAAAAAAATTGCAACTAGCTGAAATGAACTTACTGAAATGGAATTTTGCAGAATAGAAAAGGAAAGCAAGGAAATGTAGAACTTGAAAGAAAAGGAATGACTAGTCTAATTTTGCTGAAATGAAATTTGCAGAATTGAAAAGGAAAGCAAGGAAATGCAGAACTGAAGGAAAAGAAAGGACTGGTCTACTTTTGCTGGAATAAACTATTAGCAGAATGTTGCAATAGGAAATAGAAGAAAGCAATAATCACATAATACTCTGAAGCTTCCCCGTCATTGGCGCCAAAAAGTGGTGAGCACCAGTATTGCAGCAATAATGCTGCAACTCCTGGGCTACCTACTTTACTCTTATCAACCCAGTAGTTCATAACAAACTTGGAAGCATCAGTGTTGTATGCACAAGTACTAGTTCTCACTGCAGGTTGTCACTTTGTCAACAGACACAAGATAACTAGGAACTCAAGCCAACTTCTATGGATTCTAGAAGAAGCTCTATATGTGATGAAAGGAAAGAAAGATTACTCTACAGATGCTATTCTAACTACAGAAAGGAGAAAGACTGAAATGTAAAGCAAACCTAGTAAACCCTAATTAACCAACTAATTATACTTTTGCATAAAGCACTATGAAAACCATGAAAGGAATGCCATTACCTACTCAAGGAAGTAAACAACATATAACTATGCTTTTTTTGGAAGTAAATAAGTAAAAAACATATTTTTGGATTTTTATGTGAATTTGACATGCATGTAATTTATTGTGTGTGAGTGTGGCAGCGAATAGCTGGCGTTGAAGGGCGGTTTTGGGACTTGAGAGGATGTAGGATGGTGTGGATGGGTCCTAGAAGGTCTCAGGTGGCCTTCTGGATGCTTTTCCCACACTCGGCCTTCAAAATAAAGCCTACAAGAAAATCTACAGGAGGACACAGGAAATCTACAGGAGGAAAACAAGGAAACTACGAGAGGTCTATGGGAGGAGGCCGAGAGTAGTTTTCACTATTTTGAGGGTGTGAGAGTGGGTGAAAATGGTGGATGAAGGTTGTAATGATGTTTTATGGAGCTTAAGATCTACCATGAATCACGTGGAGAGAGAAAGATGATTGGGTATGCTTAAGGAGAGAGGAAGAAGTTCTATGGAAAAATGCAGGAAACTAGGGCAGAATTGAGGTGAGATTTGGGAGACCTATAGGGCATGGATCAGATGGAGGGTGTGATTGCTAATAATATGGCCTATTTCTAGAAGAGATATGTTGCATATAAACTGACGATCAACCGAGGAAATCAAGCAACAAGTGAAATGAATGCATTTAGGAAAAACAGAGTTTTGCATAAAAATGGTCTAAACTATGATCTATGAAAGGAAATGCTGAGAAATGTTGTAGGAAAGGAAAGCATGAAAGAAGAATATTGCAAATCAGGAAGTGAGCATGATGAAGAAGATCTGAAGCAAAGCAAACCTGGACTATTAACCTACTAAAATGCTGCAAACACTAGAAGTCCTATGAAGGAGGAAAATTTGTGTTTTTGGGGCAGCAAGAGAGCCTTTTCCTCAAATCATGGTCCCATAGGGAGGAAGAGAGGCCAAGGCACTATTGCTAGCATTTTGAATCTTTTCTAGTCAATGCTTAGCCTACTACAGAAAGCACAAATGAAGCAAACTACTAAATCTTCAAAAGAAACCTATTCTTAACCACAAGAGAAATACATCTAACAGCAAACTAATCTACAAATTGAAACAAAGCATACAAGTAAAAGTAAATAGGAGCTTGGCTACTTGGATTGGGCCCTAACCCAAGAGCTTCAACCCTCTGAGGTAACTCAATGCTAGCTCAAAAAGGATTCCATCTTTATTTTCAAAACAATAGCAAGATTACATGAAACTGTCACAAAATAATAAGCTCCAAATTTGAGCAGAGTTTACAGAAGCAAAAATCTGACCCTAGTGAGGCCCTAGGCCTCTCTACTTATACAAATGAAGCTGCCAACAGCTTCCTTAAAATCAGGGAGGCTTGGCTCCCAAAACTCGAGATAATCATCAGTCATCCTCCACTTCCTCAGCTGCCTTCTAGTGCATGATTCAATTTCTTGTAATCCGAGCTGAATGAAGGGGAATTCAAAGTGAGGAATAATAAATGAGGGGGATTCCCTCCTATACGTCCTCTCCTTTGTCCACTTCAAGTTATTGCTACCATTTGTCCACTGGATCCTTGACTTTGACCTCGAAATCCATCAATAATCTGCATTAAATACATGTTAGACCACATGGCACAATAACTAACTCAAGTCACTCTATAAGCATAAATATAATTAGAAAATCATATAATAAGCTAAGAGAATGGTTGATTTGACTAGGTTAGGAGGTAAAATGAGCCCATATAATTACCCATTATGAGGCTCATCACAATGCAAACTTCATGCATAATATTTGGTCTTTTGCAGGGTAGGCAGAGTAAGATCTTGATCATAGATCTATATTTTGGTTGGTTTATTGAAGGAGAATCATCATGTGAACTAAGATTACATCCTATTACCATAGGTGTGCATACATGCTTGCAATCTTCCATTCCATATTTCTTCAAAATTTGCTTGAGATACTAGGTTTGTGAGAGAAAGATACCATTCTTTGCTTGCAAAACTTGAAGACCAAGAAAGTATGTTAGTTCACCAAGTAAGGACATTTCAAATTCATGTTGCATAACTAAAGCAAACCCTTGACTCATAGATTCTTCATTTCTTCCAAATATGAAGTCATCAACATAAACAACAACTATCAAAATATATTTATCCATCTTTATATAGAGATTGATATCTGCAGACCCCTTGGTGAAGTCTTGTTGTTGAAGATATTTATCAAGATGATAATACCATGCATGCAGGGCTTGTTTCAGCCCATATAGAGCCTTCTTAAGTTTGTAGACAAGATTTTTATCATTTCCTATAATGAACCCTTCAGGTTGTTCAATATAAACTTCTTCTTCTAGATCCCCATTTAGAAATACAGATTTATTATCCATTTGATATACTTTAAAGTTATGAAATCTTGAAAATGCAAGGAACATTCTTATGGCTTCAAGTTTAGCCACCAGCGCAAATGTTTCTTCAACGTATATTCCTTCTTGTTGAGCATAACCTTTGCATACGAGTCTTGCTTTGTTTCTAATTACCTCTCCATTTTCATTCAATTTGTTTTTGAATACCCATTTTGTCCCAATAACATTTTTATCATGAGGTCTTGGTACTAGTTCCCATGTATGGTTATTTTCTATTTGATAAAGTTATTCATTCATTCCCTTAACCCAACATTCATCTTTTCTTGCTTGATTTACATTTTGAGGTTCAATAGTGGATAGTAAGGCTAGATAATTGGAATTTCAAAAAATAGTTCTTCTAGTTTGTACTCAAACTTCCTTTTCACCTAGAATTTGATATTCCATATTAATTTTATGAACATACATTGAAGGAGTATTTTCTTATTCTTTTGTGCTTTCAATTCCTTCTCCTGGTGCTTCATTAATTCCCTCTTATACATCCTTTTGACTTGTTGTAGGAACAAGTTCTTCATCTGTCGGTGCTTCCCTTTTGGTACCTATAGATGCTTCATCAATTACAACATCAATGCATTCAACAATATTTTGAAGCCCTTTATTATAGCATTTATATCCTTTAATTCTAGAGGAGTATCCATGGATAATTCCGTCATCCACTCTAGATTCAAACTTTCCAAGTTTATCATCATTATTATTTATGTAACATTTGCTTCCAAAAACTATGGAATGTTTGTCAATTGGAGGCTTACCAAACCATAGTTCATAAGGAGTTTTATCACTATTTACTTGAATATGAGCTTTTTTGAGGATATTTATGGGAGTATGTGCTACTTCTACCAAGAAGGTATGAGGTGTTCCAGACTCCTCAAGCATGGCATGTGCCATTTGTTGGATTGCTTTGTTCATTCTTTCTGCCACTTTATTCTGTCGAGGAGTTTTATCTATAGAAAACTGCCTCTTGATACCATGTTGTTCACAAAAGTTGAAAAAATCATCTGATATAAACTCTCCTCCTCTATCAGATCTAAGAAATTTTATTTTTAAATCTAACTCATCTTTATGTTTCAATAAGCCAATCCAACACATTCTAGAAAAAACATCAATGAATAATATGAAGTATTTTTCACCTTGAGGATACTTCTTTCTCATAGGACCACACAAATCAGTATGAATAAGTTCAAGTGGCTTACTTGAAGTGACTACTTTAGCATTAAACTGAACTGTGGTTTTCTTACCAAATTGACATGATTTCCATATGTTGTTTTTTAGCAGAGAGAGGTTAGGCAAGTTATGTACTAATCCCATTCTTCTTGACTTGTGTAATTGAGTAAAGGTTAGATGTCCCAATATTTTGTGTCAAAGCCAACTTTCTTCTGATTTTCTTAAGTAACAATGCTCTTTTCTTCCTTCCAAGACATAGACATTATCGAGAGTTATTTTTCCATATATTATGATCTTACCTATATCTAGATTTCATACCACACAATCCTTTGATTTAAAAACAACCTCATGTCCTTGGTCACACATATGACTAACAATCAAAAAGTTATGTCTTAATCCATTAACAAACAAAACATTTCCAACTTTAACCTTATCCTTTATCAAAACAATTCCTTTCCCTTTGATAGCAACAGGTGATTTATTTCCAAAGGTTGCATTCTTTTCTTTCTTTATTTCATTACAGGACATAAACTTATCTTAATCACCTATCATATTCTTTGAGAATCCACTATCAATGTACCACGTATTTTCATGATCTCCTGCATACAAAGTTATACCACAATTTTCATATTTTATGGTTTTCTTTTGACATACCTTGGATGTTGTTTCCTTTTTTTCATTCTAAAGAGTTAGTCGCATTCTACTTCCGCATTCAGTTTCACTATGCCCAAATTTATTACACAAGGAACATTTTGTTTCATTTTGGAGAGGTGAGAAATTATTATCAAAGTATTTCTTTATTCCAGTCTCATTCTTTTGTTTTCTTGCTTCTCTAGTCATAATAGTTTTATAAGCGACACATTGAGCATCCTTATGACCAAAATTATGATAAGTGAAGCATTGACCATTGAAGTAGAAGTTCCTATGAGTATAATACCTTTTTGCATAATCTCCCTTTTGATTGTGGTAAGGGTGATTTATCTAAGAGACATTTTTTCCTTCATTCCTTTCTTGAGAGCTGGAATGTTTTTTATTACCTCCCTTTACTGCATTGAGATAGCTTCCTGTACCTATTTCAGAGATTTCACAGTCTTTTCTGATTCTCCATTGTATCCAAGACCTATTTTTATTAGAGGAGAGTGTTGTAATTTGATGATTTCTTATATGGTCTCATATCCTTTAGCAAATATAAGGTTTAGACCTTTTGTTTTCTCAAGTTCCTTTCTTAGACTTACGATTTCTAGTTTTAACTTTTCGTTATGCCTCTACTTTTCTAGAATTTGTTTCTTTAGTGCTTCTTTTGCTACTTTAGCTCCTTCTAGACGAATTTTAAGATGATTTATTTCTTCAATGAAATTATATTTTCTTCTAGAGCATCCATAAAAACATCCTTAGACTCATCAATAAATTTATCTTAAAAAACCATATGTAATTGATAATCTTGATCAGATTCACCTTCTTCACCATTTGAAAGGCCATCACTATCTTTGTGTGTGTAGAAAAGTTTCTTGTTTTCAAACGTTCCTCTAAAATTTACTTCTACAATTTTTTTCCATTTCTCATGGTTTTCTTTATAAGGGCATTTAGCAGCATAATGACCAACTCTTCCACAAGCAAAACATTTGAAAGGAAGCTTACCTCTAAATCTGTGAGTTCCTACTTGGAGTTTCTTTACAAATTTCACCTCTTCTTCATCTGATACATAACTTGATTCCTTAAGCTCCTCCTTTTCTTTTCCTTTAGAAGTAGCTTTGAATGTTGCTTCTCTGATATCTTAAGGACCCCCTTTTCTGATACATAACTTGATTCCTTAAGCTATTAAGATCCCATGAAGTTGGTCAATAGTAAGGTTCTTCAAATCCTACATTTCTTCAATGGAAGAGACTTTCAAATCAAATTTTGGGGTTAGAGAACTTAGGATTTTATCAACAAGCATTTATTTTCTTTTACTTCATCACCAAGATTTCTCATTTGAATTAACTATCTCATCTACCCTAACAAAGAAACTTGCAATACTTTCATCACTATGCATTCTGAGGGTTTCATATTGAATTAAAAAGGTTTGAAGTTTGGCACTCTTTACCTTAGTGTCACCTTCATAACTTTGGATGATCTTGTCCCATATAGCCTTTGTGGTATTTAGCAGCATGGCCTTTACAAATTCTGATTCTGCCAAGCTTCCCAATAGAGTGTTGACAACCTTTGCATTGGTCACATATTTTTTCTTTTTGCTTCGTTTGTGGGAATGGAGGATGGATATTGATAGCCTCCTTCAATGATTCCCCAAACATCAACTCCAACTGATTGTAGATAAGCTCCTGTTCTGACTTTCCATAAAACAAAGTTGGATCCATTAAATAATGGTGGCCTAATATGCTACTCCCTCTTGATTTCTCATCTCCATGGATCTTCCTTCAAGGGATTAAGCTTCTTCTAAAGGACCTGATTTGATACCAATTGTTAGGAAAAATACTGGGGGGGGTGAATCTGTATTTTAAAACTTACATTTACTTTTCTTATTCCAATTTATATACGCAACTATTATTCAGTGAACTTGCATACATATGCCACTATGATGAAAGAAATCTACATATATCTAGTCAACTAGCCTTACATATAATTCTTCATTTGTTAATATTTATCCAGTGTATCATTACTTTATTAAAATGTGTATTAAGTAGAAACTATGAGTATAAGTGATAAGATATATAATCAACACATAAGAATCACATCAACACACATGAACACCAAAATTTTAGGTGGAAAACCAATGTGGGAGAAAACCACCACTGTTGCCATCTCTGTCCTATTTTAAAAATAAAATAATCTTCTTACAATATTGTACTGGTACAAAATTTAACCAGTACACAGGCTCCTACCTACAGAAGGCTACAACCTTCTCTCATTTCACAACTCCTACTAGAAGGGAGCTACAACCCCCTTTCTAAATATTATTATGCTCAGCTCTTTATGGATCACTTTCTAGAATGTTTCAAACTGAGTCCACTTTCAACTATTCTGAAATCAATTACTCAAATACTGAACCAACTGAATCGTTAAATCAATCAATGTAACCAATGCAACTAGATTAAACTAGATTAGAACAGATCATGCCAATGCATAGCCACACATCAATATACTAAGCCAAACACTATTACCTATTGGGATGGGATCCCCTGGGTCAATTTTGGGGCAAAAGCCCAAGTTTTTGGGAAAAAAATCTCAAGTTTTGATGTACAAAATATAAATTCTCCGCAAATTGTGTTCGCGGAGCACGTAGATAGTTAAAGAGTCATAAGGGTTTTACCCTTCTATATGTAAGTTGAGTCAACTTTTTGAGGATCTACCCATGGTCTGCAAACCATGGGATTTTATAAATAAGTGTGTCTTAAAGAGTCTATAAAAAGTAATAAAAGTAATAGAAGATGAAGTTTATCTATGGGAGAAGTCTAGAGAGTTAGCGCAGAAGAGTAGGAAGAAAGGCTTTGCATCTGTGTGCGCAAAGGCCTAAAGTAGATTCTACATCTATGTGCACGGACCCCTGTAGCTGAGTGTGCAGGGGGGTCTTGAGTCTGTAAGCTGAACTGATTATCAATAAAGAATATTGTTGCAAAAGTTCTTGTGTTTCATCTATTTACTTATCTTATTAATGAATGCACTTTATACTATGATGAATGATGGGTTTATGAAATAATATTGTATTGATGCATGACTTTGCTCAATTTATATTATTATATGAATGTAATTAATGTTAACTATTTACGCGAAGATTATCTTGTTGTATGTTGAAGTTATCAAACACTTAAGTCATTCTGAGTAATTACTTGGTTAAGAGTAATATTTGATGTGCATAAGTAGTTGACTCACCTATTCAAGCTCCGAGAAAGACATTCGTAGACCTTCGCAGAGTTCTAGAGGCTGATTAAAGGGAGTTATATTGATAGGCCATAAAGGCTTACCGATCTACACAAAGACAAATGTAGGGCATAAAACGACATCACGTTGATCTCTGGGTGCGAAAAATTGGTTCCAGCGTTCCCCCATATTGCTTTGAGTGAGACTTCAATCTGCACTTCACGGATTGATGCCAAAAGGGCCAGTAGTGTAGCAATTTTTTTGGCACAACTAACTCTGAACCTGGGTCAGGACCCACTAAGCCAAAAAATTCTTACGTTGTCAGAATTGGGATCGACATAAAGAGATGTGTTGGCTTGACAGGACCTGACCCAGGTTCAGCGTTAATTAGACAAACAAATCCCTACACTACTTGCCCTTTCGGCATCATCCCATGGAGTGCAAACCGAAGTCTCACACGAAGTAGTATGGGGGGATGCTAGAACCAAGTTTCCACACCCTAAGATGGTTGTGATGTCATTTGATTTCTTCTATCCCTGCCTTCACGCAAGTTGTTTCGCTCTAGGGCTTGCAAGACAAATCCTCTATTCCGGTCCTCAATACCTTTGCGAAATTATATGATTGACCTTCACGCAGCCCTAACTTGTGGCTCAGGCATAGCAGCGTGTCGTGGAGATTCCTCAATTATCCTAAGTGACTTTCTTATCATGTCAAATACTTAAAGTTATCACCACGTAAGGATATAATCATAATTGCATTCAATTATTCAATGTAATTGTATTCATTCATGCATCATATAAGCATAATACAGGAAATTCATACATAATATATCCAAATCCATCAACATAACAAAGACACAGAAATGGTAGAATAACTCCTTTTATTAATATCTCCCAAGTGTTACAAACTCTGTCCACCCTGCGCACACAGCTGTAGGGGTTCACGCACTCAGCTGCGGACTTCTATCCTAGGCCTCTGCACACTCAGCTGCAGAGCCTCTATCTACACTACGACTCACCACTTAGATTTCTTCTTCAAAGCTATCACTCTATTGCATGATCTGCCATTCTATTGATCGATCGATGCCTAAACTACTTAGAGCTTAGCTCTTTTTATATAATCCCATGGTCCGCGGACCATGGGTAAGTCTCTTACGGTCGACTTTACTTTAAAAAACTAAGGGTGGACTATCCTTTTTGACACATAACACCTTCGCATTCTGCGACCACAAAATGCAGAGTCTTTACAATTATGTTACAAAAATTGACTTAACATGGGCTTTTAACCCCAAAACTTCCCTTGGGGGATCCCACTCCCAAAAGGCCCCCAACACAAACATCGTGACTCACCCTCGAGTCACTCAGTAGGCACAAATATCTTTGCACAAAGCCCATCCAGCTTGACCCTCATGACCGCAACTTCGGTCGTGCACTGAGTTGCTTCCTGCTTCACATCTTCAATTGTTTTCTTGGTTACTATCCCTGCGCTATCAATCTAAAGCTGTTGTTGTGTCGCTTGTAGAGTCGTAAGCTTGCCTTCAATGTTTCATGTGACTACATAAGCTTCCTCCAATTAGAGCTTTAGTCACGCCTTCAAAACTGCTTCCTTGTGCAGCACTGTGTCCACATGTTCCTTCAGTTGCTTGGCTTCCTACAACTTAGCTAACCTCTGTGTCAGCGCAACGGTTCACGTTGTGCCCTTAACTTTGTCATAGTGTTGTTGGAGTTTGCGCACTTCTATCTCTAGCCTTTGGATGTTTGGGTCCTCCTGCAAGTTGGTCAGGACCTCAAATGATTGTTTGAACAACTGTGTGCAGTCTACTACTGCACTCTCCACCACCGTGACTACTTCTCTGATAGCGGTCGCCCACTGTTCCTTTACCTCTGGTGGTGTTGCAGGCTGGAACGTCAACTGGAGCTCTATAATTTGTAGGTTCAGCTCCAACTAAACCCGTGCCATCTTTTTCCGAGTGTTGCACACCCCTGTGGCCAATTTGCAGATGCAGACCTCGACTTGCTCCTCCTCCGAAATGGCCAACTCTGGGAGCATTGTGCATGCATCCTCTACAACCTATATGATCTTCTTGCTCTATCTAGTCACCTTAGCCTCATCGACGATGGCAACATTCCTCTGTAGGGCCATCTACTCATTTTTTATCTTCTATTCACTGATCACCTGGAGGGAATGGTGCTCACGGGCCCTTAGCTCTGCAATTACTCCATCCTGCAGGAGGTGGAGTGATTCGCGTGGAGACGCTACCAGGTTTAGTCCAACTCCCTTCAAGGCACTTACAGTGGGTCTGTCAGCCTCATTTTCTATGGTCAGTGCTCCATCTAGTAGCACTATCGCACTGGAAGCCTTTGTGTGTAGTGTATCGGCAGCCTCTGATGTGCCGATAGCCAAGTTAGTGGGCAGTGTACCAACTTGCGACGCATGGATTTGCAACTCCTACAACCCGATCTGGATGGCCCTTAAGATGATCTGTTGCTGCTTTTCAAATTTCTGTAGGGCCTGCACAGTGGCTGTTGGACCTCAGAATTACTCTCTCTTTAACAAATTTTCTCACTTCTTTCTCTTGTTTTCCATAAAAGACAGATCCCCATCATTGATAAATGATAGATTTTGTCTCAAGGAAGACATTAAATGATTGACATGTTATACTTTTATGTTTTTGGTATTTTAAATAATTTTTTGCAAATTAGCTATAGAATGCATCCTACTCTGCAGCTAACCATGTGTTCCGTAGCTACTTCCATGGTTGAATGTGTTACAGGTGTCAAATGAAGAAACCAGCCACATGGGCATCTCTGGAATTGTCTCGACATGGATCCTATCCTATTCACCCAGCCCAGATCGACAAAAAGCTATCTCAAGACCATAGTCAAAGTTGGAGTCAAACGAAGAAACCTAGGAGCAATAGGACTCTATGTCCACTCTTCGTGGCTAATTAATAAATCCGACAGTTTTGTTGCAGCATTAACTCGAACCAACCACTAGTGATAACAGTTTCATGCAACCATCTTACTGACTTAAAGTCACCTGTAGCTGATCAACCATTTATGAAGATCTGTTGTAATACGTGGAGACCACCTGTAGTTAAATTCTCTCAAAAGATAGTTAGGAATGTTTCTTTAAATATCAGTTATACAGAATGGAGAAGGAGTTCAAATTTTTGTATGTATTAAGCTCAGACTTACAGCTCTGTAATTTTGGAACTTATTTTCCTGTTAGTAATATGAAGTTGTGTTTGACCAAGTGATCATTTGAAAGAGTATCTTCAGCTAGTTAGCAGCTCAACTCAGTTAGTTGCAGAGGCCCCCTGCACTGAAGGAGGTTTTTCTTTTTTTTTAATTTTGTTTACTGTTCACTTTAGTTTCATTATTTACTTTTAGCAGTATTTGTAGTTTAGGTTGATTCCCTGTAGTTTGTTTTCTTTTAATTCTGTTCAATAGCATAATGTTAGAATTCAATGGTGCAGTCTTGTTTCTCCTATCTATTTCATAAATGAAACTTGTTTTGTTTTAATAGGGTAAGGTTGAAAAGTAACAAGGATGCATTTTTCATTAGTTTACTTACTGTTTGTTTCCTCTGTTATTTATTTCATAGTTCAGATTACCAATACAGTGTGTGGATAAATGTTTTTGGTCACCATTTCAAGCTGATCTCCATCCTAAAATAAATGGTTAAACATTCACTTCACATGAGGATTGAAATAAATTAGTTACTCTCTGCATATTTTATTTAGTTCTCTGAATTATAAAGTTCCATAAGTTGCTTGTTTGCCATCTCAAGAAAGTTATCTTTCAAAATTGAGGGCTTGGACAACTAAAAGTGCTTTAGTCAGTTTCATTCTCAGTAATTATTTCAATTTACCTTACAAACTTCACCTTTTAATTTTTGACAGGATTAAACGACAAGATAGGGTAGATGCTCTATTTTTCCTTCCTTTAACCTATATTTTTATTAGTTCACCTTTAGGAAATTTAGACTCAGTTTCTCATAATTCATACTGTACATCATTAGGAATCAAGGAAACCCCCAAAACAAAACAATATAAAAATACAAAACAACAAAGTAAGAAGGGTTAACTAGCACATACAGTGCACTACACTTCATTAGCTTACAAGCCTCAGTTGGTAATTTATGCAAAGCAATTTAGGAAACTAAATTGACTAAACGTTTTGGCGCCGTTGTCGGGGAAGTGTAACTAGGTAACTTTATCTCTTACATTAAAAAAAAAATGATATGCATAGAGAAAGAGACTCTATGGGTAGATTTATAGCTAGAGGCAAGAGTTCAATTCCTACAACACCATCTACTCCACCAAGAACAAGAAAAGATACACCTCCATCCCAAACTCATACTCGCAACCATAGAACTCCTGAAATTCCAGGGGTAGAAGTCCAATCAAAAGAATCTCCTACTTCATCCACCAAGTCAGTCCTAGAGGAGAAAAATCTTGAATCTCCAAGAGCAGGAGTAGCCTTTTTCACCATACAAGGGAGCACATTTTAGTTGAAGAATTAGGAATACCTGGTTTGGAAGAAGAAGTAGAACCTCTCTCCCATATCCCATTAATAGAAGAACCGGAGGAGGAGAAAGTAACCTTGCAGGTTGAACCCTATACTGGCCCTGCAGAAACTATAATGGAAAAAGGAGGAGAGGATGGAGAATTCACACTGTTTGGAGGAGGGGGTAGAGGAAGAGGTAGAGGAAATAATGGAGGAGGTAGAGGAAATAGGGAAATAGATAATTCTTTTGGATTCCCTATAGTGGATGAAGAAATAAATGCCACAATGAAAAATATCTCACCTTCTGTCCTCCCAAACTTCCATGGGTTAAAAAGTGAGGATCCTGAAACATTTTTATATGAGTTTTAAATCTTGTGCAGAACCTATGATTATCTAGAAGACTCTCAAAAACTTAAGTTGTTCCCTTCAACACTGAAAGGAGCTTCTTTGAAGTGGCTCATGGGGTTAGTCACTCAGTCCATTAGAACATAGAATGACATGAAAAAAGTGTTTTTGGATAGGTATTTGGATTATTGCATACCTTCCAATCACAAAGATGAAGTGTTCAAAATGATGCAAAGAGAGGATGAAAATTTAGAGGATTTGATTGAGAGATTCAACTATAATTTGAAAAGAGAAAAGATGGACAATTTAGATGAAGATAACTTAAAAGCTCTTTTATTAAAAGCCATTAGAGATGAGTGGATAGATATCCTTAACATCATGGGGAAGGGAGATATCTCTCAACTCCCATTAAATGATATAGGAAAATTATGTATTCATCTCTCAAGAGGGAAATCCAAAACTGGGAAAGGTCCAAGAGATCCTTCTTTTGTTAGAGTAAATAAATCTGCAATTGGATCAGTGAGTAGGGTAGAAATTGGTAATATGATTGATGAATTCAAAATAGATATTCTAGGGATTCTTAGTGAGAAAATAGACACCCTTAAGTTGCAAAACAAGCAGAAAACCGAGGCTCATGCTTTAGCTATTTTCTATGCAAAATGCAGAAAAAACATGCTTTAAGAGAATGCCCTTTAGATGCAAAAAATATAGAGACTTCTATGATTTTCTCAGAGAATCATGAAACCAAGGGTTTTCCTTTGATTCCAAGTCTTAAGGTTGTTTTTCAAGAAGGAACAGTTCCAAATTAAGAAAAACCTCTTTGCTTTGTCTCTCTAAAACCTTGGAAGGGGCCATAAAATCAGGGGTTTAACAATCATATGTATTTTTAGCCCCCACCAAATTGGAATTCTTGGTAGCAACTTTGGCCTCAACCTCAATCTCAATCTCAGACTTGGCCTCAACCTCAATCTCAATCTCAACCTTGGGCACAAGGAGTACAAAATCCTTATGGGAGATTTTCTCAATATTGTCAATATCCTCCACCATATCAGAATTATCCTCCCACACACATTCCACAACAAAATCAATAGCCACAACTTTAAAATTAGAACCCTCAAATTTCATTGCCATTTCCACAATAGATTCCACAACAAAACCAAAGTCCTCAACTCTTACTACCATTTCAGCAGAGACCAAATCAGCTACCCGCCCAACCATTAACAAACCCAAATAATAAAAATCCTTAGAATACTTACATGGTGTAAGGACAACAATTTCCAACTTATATGATCACTCATCTAGATCTCAATGATGTTCAACTAAGATCTAGTAGGATATTAGAAAAAGAAAGACCTTCTATAGTTATTTAGGAACAAGACAATTCTAAGGAACATTCTCTATAGCCCAACAAAAGTTTTGAGGGAACACCTCTCCAAAACCAAAATACTAAAAATGAAAAATAGAAAGAACCAGTGAACTCAACTCCTATCATTGAGTAGCCAGTATCTACTTCTGCACCTCCTTTTCCTAAAAGATTACAAGTTGATAGAGGAGTAGAAAAGCAGATTGTGTTGCCTAATTATGATTTTCTAGATGAATTAAAAAATGTCTATATCAAAATTCCTTTGTTACAAGCCATTAAGGAGATTCTAATCCTAGCTAAAATAATAAAGGAGTTGAGCATAAAGAAACCAGGAAGAAAATCAAAAGAAACAAAAAGAATTCACTTGGTAGGAGAAATAGTAGATATAATGATGGGAAAATGGCCATACAAAAATATGTAGATCCAGGAAGTCCAATTGTGAAAATACATATCAATGGAGTTGAAATTCCAAATACATTGATTGATTTAGGGGCAACAATAAACATCATGAGAAAAAAAACCATGGAACAGCTCAAGCTTCCTCATCTTCTTTACACACCTACATTACTGCAATTAGTAGACAGATCTGTAACCGATCCAGGTGGAGTGTTAGAAGATATTTCAGTATCCTTAGATTATTGGGAATATCCTGTTGATTTTATGATCTTAACCCCCAAGAACAATCTAGGAGGACATCCACTCACATTAGGAAGACCTTAGTTAGCCACAACTGATGCTTTCATTAGCTGTAGATCTGGTGATATGTATATTTTTTATGGGAATTCAACAAAGAAATTCACTCTATATCCTCTAGCAAAAACAATCACAGACATAGATGACAAAGAATGGTTTGATGATGAAAATGACATTCAGCCTCTCTTTACTATTTCAGATATTAGTAAAGATAGTAAAATCTTAAATACAATAGAAAATTTTGAATCATCTCCAAAATATAAACATGATCAATTTCAAGAAAAATCCAATATTGAATATTTGTCATTTAGGCAGATATCTCTTTATTCTATGGAAGAATTTGGTAGCTCTACAATTGAAATATTTCCAGGCAGAACATTGAACATAAGTAATAACTTGGAGAAATCACAATAGGAAAATCTAATCAAGACATTACAACAACATTCTACTGCATATGCATGGGAATATATTGACATGAAAGGAATTAGTCCTAAGACTTGTATACATCACATCTACATTGAGGAAAATTATAGACCTATCAAACAACCTCAGAGAAGAATGAATTCAAATCTTAGGGAAATTGTGAAAGAAGAGCTGCAAAAACTCCTGAATGGAAACTTCATTTACCCAATTTCAGATAGCCAATGGGTTTCACCTTTAGTGATTGTGCCTAAAAATAATGGTAAATGGAGGGTGTGCATTGATTACCGAGAATTGAACAAAGCTACACTTAAAGATCATTTTCCTTTTCCCTTTATAGATCAAGTGTTAGATACATTAGCAGGTAAGAGTTATTTCTCATTCTTGGATGGTTTTAGTGGTTATAAGCAGATTCAGGTGGCACCTGAAGATTAAGATAAGTCCACATTTACTTGTCCATGGGGAACTTATGCCTACCGAGTACTTCCTTTTTGGTTATGTAATGCACCTGCAACATTCCAAAGAGCAGTATAGGAATTTTTTCTGATCTAATACATGATTGTGTAGAGGTATATACGGATGACTTTACAGCCTATGGGAATACATTTGTAGAAGCTTTGGAAAATTTGGAAAGATTTATTAAAAGATGTAAGGAAGCAAACTTTTCACTAAGCCATGAAAAATGTTTTATGATGTTTACAGAAGGTATTGTTTTAGGGCATCACATTTCAAGAGTTGGGATTAAAGTTGATAAATCTAAAGTAGAAGGCATCTCTAAGTTATCAATTCCAAATTGCCAAAAGGATGTTCAAAGTTTTCAAATATTCACTAGATACTATATATTATTTATAGAAAATTTCACTAAAATAGCATCCCCACTCTTCAAATTACTCACCAAGGATTGTGCATTCAATTGGAATCCTGACTGCCAGTTAGCATTTGAGACTTTAAAAACAAAAATTTCTAAAGCACCCATCTTGAGAGGTCCAAATTGGAAACTACCTTTTCACATTTCAACAGATGCTTCAGATACAGCTCTGGGAGCTGTATTAGGACAAAATGACTTGATTCCCTATGCCATCTACCATACAAGTAAGAATTTGACTCCCACTGAGTTGAACTATATTGTAACTGAAAAGGATCTTTTAATTGTTGTTCATGCAATCAACAAGTTCAAACATTATATAACAGGCTATGAAACCTTTGTTCATACAGATCACTTTGCAATTAGATATTTAATGAATAAACCTATTGCTAATGGCAAAGTTACAAGATGGATTTTTGCTCTTGCAAGAATTCAATATTATTGTGCTAGATAGACCTAGAAAACAAAACACAGTTGTTGATTTCTTGTCCAGAATTCAGAATATCAAAGATGACACTCCGGTTGAAGATAAGTTTCCTGATGAATATATTTTTGCAGTGAATACTCAAACTCCTTGGTTTGCAGATATTAGTAATTACTTAGTCACAGGGAAATTACCTTCACATTTGTTTCCTAGAGAAAAAAGGAAAATCATTTAGATAAGTTCAAGATACTCATGGATAACTAATGAATTGTATAAAACAGGCCCAGATATTATGATTAGAAGATGTGTTAGGGAAGATGAAACGCCTGCGATTCTTAAGGCATGTCATGATGAGTCGTGTGGTGGACACTTTGTTCACAAGAGGACAACCTATAAAATCCTTTCTTTAGGATATTATTGGCCATCCATCTTCAAAAATGCCAAAGAATATGTCAGGAGGTGTGACAACTGCTAGAGGGTAGGGAAACCCGCTCCTTCAAATGAAATTCCACTACAAATTCAGGTACTCATTGAACCTTTTGAAAAATGGGCCTTAGATTTTGATGGGCTAATTAATTCTTCATCTAAGAAAAACAAGTATATATTGGTATGCACTTATTATGTCACTAAATGGGTAGAGGCCAAAGTATTACCTTTTGCTAATGAAAAATTTGTAGTTAATTTTCTTTTTGAGGACATCTTCATTCAATTTGGTGTTCCAAGAGAAATTGTGAGAGATCAGGGATCTCAATTTACATCTAAAATGGTGAAGGGTCTTGTCGAAGAGTACAAGATCAAACATAGAAATCTACTCCTTATCATCCACAAGAAAATGGTTAAGTTGAATCTACATATAAGGTGATTGAAGGAATTCTCACTAAGACTGTGCATCTACATAGAAGGGATTGGGCAGAAAGGCTTCCTGAAGCCTTATGGGCCTATAGAACTAAATGGAAGAACACAACGGGACATACACACTATGCATTTGTTTATGGGAAACAAGCCCTGTTCCCTATAGAGCTTCAAATCAAAACCTTCAAGATGGTAGTCCAATTGGGATTGGATTTATCAGAGGCACAGAAACATAGATTGGAGCAACTCAATGAACTTGATGAAATCAGGAAAGATGCAGTCCAAAGAACTAGTATAGTCCAACAACAGAGGGCTAAATGACATGATATATATATTAAGGAGAAGAAGTTTCAAGCAGGAGATTGGGCATTGTTGTTCAATTCAAAATTTAAAGATTTTCAAGGGAATTTTTAGACCCATTGGCTTGGGCCATATGATATTAGATAAGTCTTTAACAATGGAGCAGTGAGAATAAGAACAATAGATGAGGAAAAGGTACCTCTTCTTGTGAATGGTCATCAGTTGAAGATATATCAAAAACCGGTTTCAAGAGAGGAGTTCATTAAGATTTTCCAGGATAACTTTGAAATGAAGCTAGTGAAGAAGAATCCTTCTTCTCCACTGACTTAGTCTTTATTTGACCTAAAAAAAAATGATAATAAATTTATAAGGTTGAAAACTAATCATTGATTGGCATACTTATACAGAAAATACAGGGTGAAAATCAGAGATTTTTGACATCCTATATTTTCCATTTCCTTTATGTAATAAGTAGTGACAAAAAGCTACATTATTGCAATATAGAATCTGCAATTTCATAGTCTCATTCCATCTCATTCTGTTTTCATTCTATTTTACAGTTCCACTTCATCTCACTGTCATCTTTCATTTACATTTTATTTTTACAGTTTTACTCCATTTCACCCTATTTTTCATTTTATCTTACATCTCATTCCATCTCACTATCATAACTATTTTTCATTTTACTTTTACATCCACATTTCATAAGCCATATTTCACTTTTCCTTCTTTTCACATTTTATAGTTGATTCCATTCCGCGGCTAATCTGATTCTGCAGCTACAACTTACTTATCAACATTTCACAATTGTACAGCTTACAAATAAATCATGAATGCAGGGAAATTGAAGAATCAAGTTTTGGAGATCAACCATGCTCAAAGTACCTATGGATCAATGCCAAAATAATTATCAAGCAAAAGGTTAAGTTCTAAAGGTAAAATGTAAATTTATTTCAAACAACAAGTCATAAACATAAGTCATGTATAATATGAATGATCATATGTCTCCTTAACAACTCATCATTTAATTTGATTGCCACTTCATGATACCACATCTCCGCCACATCTTCCACATTCGATACCAAACGGTCTATAATGATTTCATCATACCGTACCTCTGCTACGTTCTCCATACTCTGTACATAAACGATCTCTAGTAACTCCATCTGTTAACAGTCAAAACCATGATGTGACCAACGTATTCATGTCTCTCCAAACACTCACCGTCTACTTATTCCATGCAAACCCATAGTTATTTTTCACCATACTCGCAGTCAGTCCATTTCATAGACCAGGAGAGTAATTTTCAAGGTTAGAAAATTCTACGAAATAGAGACCATGGGACTCATTGTCAAGGCAGAGCCTGTAAGGACAAAGTTTATGGAAGGGTACCCACAACTCAAGAAGATGCTGCAAAAGACTGGATGGCTCAATTTCATTGAAAAATTTGATGGATATCACAAGGAGATCACAAAATCTTTTGCTATATCATTCGATGGTACAGAAGTAGAGATTGGAGACATTAAGTTTGCAGTAACATAATCTTACATAGCAGAGGCTATAGAACTGCCAATACTTGGTGAGAGATGGCTCAAAAACAAAGAATTTCACAGTGAATCATGGAAGGTAATCCTCAGGAATCCAGGTATGGATGTCACTGTGTTTAGAAAAGGAATTCCTATTTCAGCACTTAAAAATAAATGGAGAAGCATGCTTTTGATATTACAAAATTTATTACATGTGAGGGAAGATTCGGATGCATGTATGTTTATCATACATGTTTACTGATGAATTTTCTATAAAATGGAAACATCAACCTCCCTTTCTTCCTTCTAAACAGTCTAAGGAGGATGGTTTCAAATGTATAGAAGAAAATAGAATCCCTGGAGACAACCATGTACCATTGTGGGTTGGTCAAAACATTGGTTGAGTATCATCTGAAAAGAATAGGAGATACCTAGGAAAAGTTTATGATAAGAAACCATTTCCAAGAGGCACCAAAATCTCGTGAAGAAGATAATATCAGAAAGAGTAGGAGAAAGAAGACTAATCTAACCATTCAAAGCAACCTTGAGCCCTCGGTACAGAAAAATGATGAAGAACCAATCTCTAAAAAATTAACAGAGATCAGGAAGAAAATCAAGCAGAAGAGGAAGATAAAAAAGAAAGATAGTAGAATTACTGAGAACAAACCTGAATCTCCATTACAACAAGATGATAAACTAATCTCTGAAAATTTGATAGAAATTAGGAAACAAATCAAGAGGAAGGAAAAGATGGGAAAGGAGAAAAAGGATACAAAGGAGGAGAACATAAACCCCCTACAACTTAGAAGGAGCTCTAGATTCCGAGGTATGGTAAAGAAGGTATCATCAAAGGGAACAGAGTTCATAAATCTAGAAGAAGAAACCCCAGTAACATCTCCTAAAAATGTTCCATTTACGTATAGTCCTCAAAACTCTCCTAAACAGTATTTTGAAGGCAGCCCCAGCAGAGGATCCCCAGGCATAGACCTAGTGTAGCAACAAATTTATGATTACATAGAATCATTGGAAAAGAAAAGTGCCTCAATGGATCTAGGATCCTTAGCCAATCTAGAACAACCTATCAGTCCACAAGAACCTCTGACTGACTTTCTCAATTAGGAAATCTATGAGTTAGAGATATTGAACAGGCATATCAAGAAAGAAAATGAAGCCTTCAAGGAACAAAGCAAATTGGATAAAGACATTCATGATAATACAATACTGCACCTATGGCTATGGTACAAGAAGAATAGGAAGTTGAAGAGGAAGAATAGAAACTTGAACAAAACAATCATCAACCTTAAATACAAACTTCTCATGAAGAAACCCACGATGGCAGTCACTTCAAAGAGGAGTAAGAGAAGAAAGCTAGATGTACTAGCAGAGGTATTTGAGCAGATGCAATAGGAAAGAAGAGTTCACATTTTTGGAAAAATTGCATGGGGACATGCAATGATTTTGCAGTGGGGGTATGTTGGACCTCAAAATTACTCTCTCTTTAACAACTTTTTTCTCTTGTTTTCCATAAAAACAGATCCCCATCACTAATAAATGATAAATTTTGTCTCAAGGAAGACATTAAATGATTAATATGTTATACTTTTATGTTTTTTCTATTTGAACTAAGTTTTTGCAAAATTAGCTACGGAACGCATCCTATTCTGTAGCTAACCGTGTGTTCTGTAGCTACTTCCATGGTTGAACAGGTTACAGGTGTCAAATAAAGAAACCGGCCACATGGGCATCTCTGGAATTGTCTCGACATGGATCCTATCCTAGTCACCAAGCCTAGATCGACAAAAAAGCCAACTCAAGACCACAGTCAAAGGTGGAGTCAAATGAAGAAACTCGGGAGCAATAGGACTATGTGTCCACTCTTTGTGGCTAATTAATAAATCCGATGGTTTTGGTGCATCATTAACTTGAACCAGCCACCAGTGATAATAGTTTCATGTAACCATCTTGCTGACTTAAAGTCACCTGTAGCTGATCAACCATTTACGTAGATCTATTGTAATATGTGGATACCACTTGTAGCTAAATTCTCTCAATAGATAGTTAGGAATGTTTCTTTAAATATCAGTTATACAAAACTGAGAAGGAGTTCGAATTTTTGTATGTATTAAGCTCAAAGTTTCAACTCTGTAATTTTGGAACTTATTTTCCTGTTAATAATATGAAGCCATGTTTGACAAAGTGATCATTTGAAAGCGTATCTTCAGCTAGTTAGCATCTCAACTCAGTCAGTTGCAGCGGGCCCCTGCACTGAAGGAGTTTTTTTTTTTGGTTTATTGTTCAGTTTAGTTTCATTATTTACTTTTAGCAGTGTTTGTAGTTTAGTTTGATTCCTTGTAGTTTGTTTTCTTTTAATTTTGTTCAGTAGCATAATGTTAGAATTCAATGGTGCAGTCTTGTTTCTCCTATCTATTTCATAAATGAAACTTATTTTGTTTTAATAGGGTAAGGTTGAAAAGTAACAAGGATGCATTGTTGAATAGTTTTCTTACTGTTTGTTTCCTCTGTTATTTATTTCCTAGTTCAGATTACCAATGTACTGCGTGGATAAATGTTTTTGGTAACCATTTCAAGCTGATATCCATCCTAAATAAATGGTTAAACATTCACTTCACGTGAGGATTGAAATCAATTAGTTACTCTCTGCATATTTTATTTAGTTCTCTGAACTATAAAGTACAGTAAGTTGCTTGTTTTCCATCTCAAGAAATTTATCTTTCAAAATTGAAGGCTTGGACAACTAAAAGTGCTTTAGTCAATTTCATTCTCTATAATTATTTCAATTTACCTTACAAACTTCACCTTTTAATTTTTGACTTAGGATTAAATGACAAGATAGGATAGATGCTCTGTTTTTCCTTCCTTTAACTTAGATTTTGATTAGTTCACCTTTAGGAAATTTAGTCTCAGTTTCTCATAATTCAGACTGTACATCATTAGGAGTCAAGGAAAACCCCAAAACAAAACAATATAAAAATACAAAGCAATGAAGTAAGAAGGGTTAACTAGCACATACAGTGCACTACACTTCATCAACTTACGAGCCTCGGTTGATAATTTATGCAAAGTAATTTAGGAAACTAAATTGACTAAACAGTGACATCTATGACTGTGTCATCGATGTCATATAAGTCACCCTCCATCAATGTGATAGGGTCCAACGAGATCTTGGTTTCCTTGGATTTATTTCTGGACCCTACCTTCTCCATCTCTCTCGGGTGCTTAATGTGGGCGGACGCCTCCTGAAGGTCCGGGCCGTGTTGCTTTGTATCCTCCTCTTCAGTCTCAGGTGAAGACGGCCGCATGCCTTTGTCAGAGCCCCACTCTATGCCACCTGTCTATTTTCCTACCTCCTTTCATGCTTGTTCTACATGGGCCTTCTTAACAGCCTCATTTTTCCTCTTTTTAACTAGCTGTGCCATGTTCAGCTTGGCCTCTTCCTTCTTCTTTTGTTTGGCGGACTTGCTTTCACCCACCGCCAAGTCTGTTGTAGTGTGCCACTCTGTCGACCATTTATCAAGCACCACATTGATGGCATCATCTGTGGCTAGGTATAGCAAATCATACCACTAATGCGCAGGGTCCTTCCGTGCCCTTATTGATATCTGATGGAAATCAACTTTAAACTCAGCATAGATCTACAGGTTAGTGTATACTGTAGGCGACATTCATGGATTATGATTGATAGTCATCCTGATATTCATTTCCATCAAGATCCAGAAGATCTTGTTGTCCCAAACTCGCTTAGCTTCCTTGGTCACCCACAGTGAAGCGTACTTCACTGCTTCTGGAAGATCTGGCACGATCGAGGGGAATTGGATCTCCTATGGTAGCTCCCACGTTACCAGCACGATCGATAACAAAAACAATTTGTAGTGGAAGGTCTTTATTTTCTCTTGCGCTTCGTGGCAGTTCGCTAGGAAATCTCCGCGAAGGTAGTTTGACCAGTTAAACTGGACCCCTTCCACACACTACTGTGCAAGCGAGACAATAGGTGCTGACACCTCATCGGCGCGACACTTCTCCATCACCTTCCCTGCAAGGATCTATGTTGCCACCTTCACAGCAGGGTTGCAAATGCTGGAGATACCGTACCCATGCAGCTTATTCACCAGTTTGAACTTCTCTTTCATTGATTCTGCAAGCACCTGCTTACCATCCTTGCCGCCAAAGATTATAGCTGGATTTTCACCTGTATATGGCAGGCGTGTTATTCTATGAATCAACATATCAATGATGGGTATCGGCTCCGCAAACCACAGACACCCATCATGCACCAAGCACAGTAGCTACTTGATGACCAAAACTATCACAAGGGTATGATTATAGTGTGGCACTGAGAGTAGGTTGAGTAATCCTACGTTCTCTACTCCTCTGAGCCACTTTTGTGTCTCCAACGCAGTCATCCCCGTATTCGTGTCTAAGATGTCGTGCATCAACTGTTTGGTCACCAGGTGTAGGAACTTCTCGTGGTTTACCATGTCCTAGTCTTCGAGCTTCAATATCGGCATCCGTGCCAAACACGGACCGTCAAAAGTGATTTCATCCGGTACCAGAGGGCTTTGCAAGGGAGTCTTACTTTCATCAATGTCCTTTGGGACCTTGGACTTAGGCTTGCACAGAGGGACATACTCCGACAACCATGTAATATGGTCCACGCCTTGGGCTTCAACCTCCTCTATTTCCATTCCCACATCCTCATCATCCATGGGGATGTCTTTGATATCCTCCTCCTTTTCTTCTAGGTTTATAGTCTTGCCTTTTTCCAGGGTAATGGGCTTTGGTAGGTTTTGTCTTGGCGACGCAAGAATTGGTATGGCAGGCTGCTTGTCCTTCTTATCTTTCATGGTTTCCTTGGTTGGGGTTGGCTTCAGTCTCGACATTCTCAGGGATTTAGGAACCTCCGCCAATACTTCGAAAACTTTTGGTGTAGCTACTTAGGCCTCTCTCTCCATTTCCTGTGCCGACTCCTCTACTACTTGTTGTGTATTAATAACTTCAGGGGGTGCTGACATGATCTTCCACAAGAATTCCTGTGTGTCCACTGGCAAAGTCGCAAATACCCTAGAAACTATCAAAATCTCGTATTGCTCACGATTCATAGGCGCTTGAGAGCTCAACCACAGAATACTCAAAATGCCAAGTGTTTTCTGCTGGACAACCACTTGTAATTTATAGGGCATTTTGAATTCAAATTCGATCATTCCCCCCAAAATCAGTTCATTAATGTCGGATTGGTGGCAGATTTTCAAGGATCTAAGCCATAAAGTTTGTCTTAAATGTTAGTCGCCCGCTCCATTTGGCCTCACTTCTGTCGTCTTTTCATGAACAGTGACTTTAACGGTCACTTTCTGGCCGACTTGCGAGATTTCTCCCTGGGTAGTGCAACTCCCTCTGTGTTGCCACAGACCTAGTGACATGTCCTTGCTTTGCACCATCTTCCATTCATGCAACTCCCCAACCTAGGCAGTGTAGTTTATAGTCCTGTGCCTCCTTTCATCTACCTAGAGCGCTAAGACTGTGCTACTTTCATTTAGTCACATGGTCGGACCGCTGGTGTATAGCTTCAAGTGACGGCCATTCACCTTTCCTAGGAAGGGTTCTCCATTTAATTTGACCAGCTATATTGCTCTTCTGTCGGTAATATCCTTAATAACATAAGGTCCTAACCAGTGCATCCTAAACTTCCCTGGAAATTTATCAAACTTACTATCATTTAACAAAACCAGGACATTTACCTTAAATGTGTTGTTGGACCACTAATTTGTCGTTATTAATATCACTTTTTGATGTCTATTTCATCGATTTCTACCATTCTTTATCATGTCATTTATCATATAATTCCATTTTATAATTATTTATTCTCTTATGGATAAATACTATTTTTCTCTTTTATTTTTAATAAATTGATGATCATTATGCATGATTTTACCAATGATGGTTTATTAATGAATTTTTTGTAACATCACTCACAATTTTAGCCTCCAAGATCTTTTTGAGATTACAAATTTGATGTACAACTCATAATTAAATATTCCAACTTAGAAATTTGATAGAATAAGAATTGATAATTTTGCATTGGACGTTTCAGACAAATGAAGGAGAATCTAGAAAATCTGAAACATGGATTTTTTCTAGAATGGACTGAGTTAGTTTTTAGATGAGAAGTTTTCCAAAATTCGGTATGTATTAAGAGAAATAGAAGGTTCTTAGAAGACAATTTTCTCAGATTCCCTGTTGCTTCCATTTTCCAAATTCTTCCAACTACAATACCAAATTCAACTTGTTCCAACTGAATCATGATGGGAAGATATTTCAGATCTGATCTTGTTTATTAAGATTATGTAATCAATCCAAAATTGTAATGGAAATCATTTTTTAATCAGCTTTGTGTTAACTTCCCTTTGCTCTCTATGTATTAAAATGAAAACAGAGATCAAAGAGAATAGGAGAATAGGAGGAGAATTAGAGGGTAATTGGGGATAATTAGGAGATAGGAGATGGACAATTGTTAGATAGGATGTAGGAGAAGAGATAAGAGATGAGAGATGAGAGGATGAACAATTGTTGAATTTCAGGCAAAGCTAAGAGCTTCATTATGCTGTAATTATTTCTCTCATATGTTTTAATGATGGAAGTTATCAATTGAGTTCTACATCTGTTATTTGTAGTCTGATCTAAGTTACTTCTCAAGGATGAGGTGTTGCCTTGAACATCTACAATATTTTAGTTGTGTGCTTGTTTATTTGAATTTCAATCATTGTTCTTTGAAGTAAATTTCCTTTATTTTAACTAATTTGTTATTTGCTACATTTTCCAGATTTGTTATTTCATCCAATTACTAAATTTCATTTGATTTGTTACTCTAGATTAGCATTTGAATTTTGTTGAGTGCAATAGATTAGATTTCCAATTCAACAATGTGTGGTTTAATTTAGCAATGATTCAAGTCGTGTGATTAGCATAATTGTTTTTCCTATCATTCACTTTCTTCTTTTTAATTTTAGTTTTATTATTCAAGTCTTTCATTTTATTTCTTGTTAAATGAGCTTGATAGTATAGAACACAATCTTATAGAACCAGTGTTAGCTGTTGGTATTGTTATGCATATATTTTGCTAATTTCCTTGAAATAAAAAGACGCTCCTCAGGTTGATAATTAATGTCTAGGTGATTAGTTGTTTTATTTATTTATTAAGAAATTAATTTTACTCAACATGTGTGCAGCTTGATGTGTCGATCATTCCATCCCTTTTCGCGCTGCTTTTGGGCATGCTGGTGAAATCTAGTAAAAAATATTTCTTCTTCGAGCTCATCCAGCTGTGTGAGCCTCTCCTCCAGGGCTCTACGATCCGTCATTCCTGTGAGTGTTGTTATGCACAGACTAGGCATGATGTATTCCATACGCATTACTGCTTCCACACCATACACAAGCCTAAAAGGGGTTTGTCCAATCAACTTCTTGCATGTCGTTCAATAAGCCCAGAGTAATGCAGGTATGCGTAGGTCCCAATCACTTCAGTGAGCATTCCAAACCTTGGTCAACACATTTTTGAGCACTTTGTTGAATGCCTCCACTATCTCGTTAGCTTGTGGGTGATAAGGTGTGTTCTTCTGGTGATATACCTGAAATTCCTTCGTTAGTGCACTGATCGTCTCATTCAAGAAGTGCGTACCATGATCACTCATCAAGATCTTCAGACATCCAAATCGCATTAGTACATGATCAAATAGGAATTTCATAGTAGTCGTGCCCATGCAATCCTTCATCGGCTGTACTTTTACCCAATGAGTCAAATACTCCATTGCAGTGATAATGTACCTTGCTCCTATCTTTCCTTGTGGTTGAATGGGTCCGAAAAAATCTATCGCCCACTTCTCGAAGGGTTGCAATGTCATTTGTGGATTCAAAGGCATTTCATCCCTTCTTTTACATACATCACATGCCTTGCAATATGCTTTTGAATCCTGATGAAGGGTTGTCCACCACAACCCTGCATGTAGAATCTTCTGTGCGGTTGCTCTCCTTGCATAATGTCCTCCCGTGGCACTCCTATGAACGTCCATGAGGATGCTTCTTATTTCGAACTCAGGTGCATACCATGACAATATCTTATTAGTCCCCATCTTGTATAGATGCCCAGCAATGACAGAGAAATAGACCACGCGCACCACTAATTCATTCTTTTACTGGACAGTGTATCCTTCCTATGCATTTCCTATTGTGAGGAAGTGTATTATATCCTCAAAAATGACCATCCGTGACACGCACTGCAAATAATTGCATGCCAGGCAATCCTTCTTCCAAGTTAGTAGGTTCCTCCCCTGTTTCAATGCGTGATAGATGGTTTGGTCTCGCGTTCAATCGTACAGGCTTCACAACAACTTCAAAATCATACTCCTGGAATAATAAGAGCCATCTGCAGATTCTCCCCCACAACACGGGCTTATTGACCAGGTACTTTAGCGTGGAGTGATCCGTATACATCTTAAAATGGCCTCCTAACAAGTAATGCCTATACTTCTGGAGCGTATACACCATAGCTAGCCCCTCACGCTCAATGGTGGAATAGTTCTTCTCTGCTTTGGATAATCTGTGGCTTGCAAACGTGATAGGATGGTCCAATCCTTCTCCACCAGCATGTGTCAGTACTACTCCCATCGCTATACATAACACATCGACATGCACATGAAACTCTTTTTTCCAATCTGGGAAGACTAGAATCGGCGTGATAACCATATTTTCTTTCAATATATCCAAGCTCTTCCTACAATCATCGTTCCAACAGAACGTGACATCCTTCTTCAACAATTTCTCCATAGGGGTAGTGATTTGGGCATAACCCTTGATAAACTTTCTGTAATATCCTATATGTCCTAGAGTAGTGCATAGTTGTTTCACACTCCTTGGTGCTTCCAAGTTCAGTATCACCACAATCTTTGCATGATCTACCATCAGTCCTTGTCTGCAAACCACATGCCCCAATAGGTTCCCAAATGGAACACAAAATAGACACTTCTTGAGACTGAGCGCGGTCTGGTATCTTCGACAGGTATCCAATATCAGGTGCAAGCTTGCTACATGGTGCTTAACTAGCCCAAATACAGTCTAGTCATCAAAATATACCTCCAGGAACTTATGAATAAATTCCTTGAATGCTGCAACAACCACGTGCAAAAATATGGTAGGCACATTCTTCAATCCAAACGACATTACAGTGTACTAAAAACAACCCCACTCAGTTGTGAAGGTTGTCTTGCTCCTATCCTCCGGCGCAATTTTGATTTGGTGGTACCCAGAGAACTCATCAATGAAGGAATATGCTTCCTAGCTGCCTACATTTTCCAACACGTCATCAGTGAATGGAGTCGAGAAAGGATTATCCACACAAGCATCATTCAGTTTTTTGAGGTCCACGCATATCCTTATCTCATCCTTTTGTTTCTTCTCTTACACCACCATTAGGCTTACCCAATCAGATTCTTCCATAGGCTCAATGATGCCTACCACGAGAATATTTTCTATCTCTAAGTGGACCTTCTCCTTATATTTCAAATTGAGATGGTAAGGCCTCTGCTTAACTGGCTTCATGTCAGGCTTTAACGTGATCTTCATCATTCCTAGGTCCTCGATTATTCCTTTTAGATCCGTAAACTTGGTAGGGAATAAGTCCTGATATTCGCAAAGAAGTTCAGTGACCTTATCCACCATCGCATCATCCCAGTAGTCTTCAATCTTCGCGGATTTGGGTTCCACCTCCGTACCAATGTTTACTTGTTTCGTTTTCAACGCCGCGGTTATATCAGGGTTCTCAATCTTCGGTCCTTGAACCTCACGGTGACCATCTATTTCCATAATGTTAATCTTCCACGGATCCTCATCCTCTTCTTTAGCAATTACATTATAACATTCCAACGTGCGACTCAGCTGAGTAGCCCATTCAGGCCGAATCAGGTCTAAAGGATCCCGCAGTATCCTAAAGATTACTGTTTTCACTTCTTGTAGCACTTCATCAATACTATCAAGCCCGTCCTCAAAATTTAATGTCATCATGAATCCTTCGCGCAGGATATCCCATTTTCTTATCCCATGGCAAAGCTCTATTTCTATATACCAATTCATTGGGATAACATCCAGGGTATGACAGAACAGGTGCACCCACTCAAGTTGGGGCTTTTCTCCATAAGCCTGGGTCCATTTGGCTAGATGCATGTGTGGATCATTCTACCCATCATACTTGTCTGTCAGTCGCATCTTAGGCTTCCCAAATCGTGTTCTCATCATCCTCCTACATTCATGCCAATCATCAAAGCTTCCCTTGTGCGTACCCCACCATCTTGCGGGCGTGGCATGTAGTGCCTAGTTCAAGGCCTGGAGGCGCTGCTTTTCTGGTACCTCCCTTTCAAATGCATCCAAAAATATATCTACCTCATTCAGACCATCATAAGTAGGCATATTTCTTACCTTTGACAATACATTGTGTAGCAACTGGGTCATCATGTTGCAATTCAATGTAGTTACTTCATGTAACTGATTCTACCAGCGTTCTATTTCTTCGTTGGAGTTCGAAGTGTAGGAACTCTCACAGTCCCATGTAATCCATCCATCCATGGCGGGATTTGCCCAATATTGGTCTCACGCTGTTATCTTATAGGTATAGTGTAGGTTTTCATCACTCTCATAATCATGGATAGGTTCAGTATATTGCAATCCTTCAGCAGGATCGAGGGGTACTATTACGCGCATTGATGAGTTCTTCTCAAATATCATCTTTCACTTCTTCAAATTGATTACCTTGTTCATATCAGTAGCCTAGTCAATTCCCAAGAGCACAGGACAGGGATTGTTGTCATCCACTATCTCTATTACTTCAAAATCAGCCAGTGCGCTTTCTCCCTTAATATCCATGGTCATCCCCTTGCAGCCGCTCCATGGGGATGATATTTTGCTAATTTTCCATCCTTAGTTGAATCAAAGACCATTGCAGCATAGGTCTCCCCATTCGCTCCCAATTCTGCTTTAGTAGGACATTCGCATCTGACCCCAGGTCCAAAATGACCTGATCCATTTCATACTCTCCTATTTGTGTCGTCAGTCTCATCTCCCATCCCGTCCTTGTTTTATGCTTGCCAATATTTCATACTACGCATGGTTCTAGCGCATCTATTGATGAGTTCTTGTAACCCTTTCACAGCCTTACTGTCGGGAAATAACTTCATACAGGTTTCCAGGAAAGTTGTGAGCATAAAGGAGTCCATCTCCTACTCAGGCTTATCCTTGCTTCCTGTGGTGGAGGCCTCAGCAAAGCTCTTCTTAGCTTCCATGAAGGTTTCACATGTGCACTCCAAATCAAACTCAACCTCCTTTTCTAGGGCTTTGTGAACCCATGTACTATCTTCTAGTTGTTTTCGCTTGTCATCTCCTATCACGATTCCACTTCTGAGCACTATATTTATGTTTGGATCTTCCTCGCGTGGCTCAGACATCATCATCTATAGGTTCTAAGTCAGCAGAGGTGGTAGTGCCCGTTTTTCACGTATCCTAGCTTTCAACATAAGACAGTCTTCAGTTTCATGATGAAACAATGTGCAATACTTTCACGACAGATGAATTGGATTAGTGCAATTACGGGCATAGTGTCTTGGTCCTTTGTAATTGTAGAAAATAAATTGTCCTTGACCTTGACCAGGTCCTTATCCACCTTGGCCTCTTCCATGCCCTTGAAATCTTATCTGTGCCATTCCTACACTTTGTTCAAGGGGTCACATCTCGGCTTGAAAGTTGTAGGCAGGAGTTCTATCCATCATCAGTTCATAGCTCCTGCAAGTATGCTCATGATGCCCTACCGAACTACAAAAGTTGTAGAACATTTGTTGTGGTTTCTGTACAAACTTCTGTAGCAAGTGACAGTTATTCATGACATGTTTTATAGCTACTTGACAGATAGTGCACCATAATGCAAGCCCCATGCTAGGTCCTGTTTGAGGTTCTAGCCTTAAAGGCATCGGTCCTCCTCCTGTAATATAGTTTGCAAAGACCAAGCAATGGTCTTTGTCATGACCCAAACTCTTGCATTTCAAGCACCATACCTCCTCGCATACCTCTGGTCAAACCGTCTTGTCCTGCTTCAGACTTTGCATCTCAAGGCATAGATTCTTCAGTTGCGCATGCATCTGTTGAACTCCTAGATTAGGGTATTGCATCAGAGTTTCATGTAATCTCATGGAAATCTCCAAGGCCTCTGCCTGAGTTGTTACCTTTAGCTGCAACAGCGCACTCCTTAAGTGTGGTAGTAGTGAAGCCACGAAACACTCGCGATGTTGTCCATCTGTCAAATTCATGTTGGCTTTGTGGATTGTACATTTCAGCCTCTGATCTAGTTCTCAAGGTGTCTCACCTAGTTGCGTCATGATATCTTTGAATCCCACAATCGAGTGCACCCCAGAATTAGGCCTACTAAATTCCCTATTTAGTGTTGTTTGGATGTCTACTACTCCAACATTCGAGTTATCATTAGAGTACTTAATATACTAGGATAGCACACAATCTTGCAGAGCTCTAACCAATGTCACCTTATTTATATGATAATTTGTAACACCTTGAGCTTCCCATGCAACCCTCACAACAAACTAGAATTAGTCCGGGTCCTCATTTCCCAAGCCTTTGAACAAAGGCAACTTCACTATATTTTCCATACTAAACCATGGTGGAGGTGGAGGTGGTATGGGTGAAGTTGGAGGTGAGGGTGGTGAAGTCGGAGGTGGTATTCGCAGGAATCCTTGTCTTATTAACCGAATAGCACTTCGTGGAGAAACCTTCTCTATCCCTTCTTCGTCACCTCGCGAAGGTGAAATCAAGGGACTATACTCCGAACCCTTTTTTCCTTCATTCTTGTAAGTTTTTCCTCTTCGCGTAGTCTCGAACATCAAGGTAGCTGCATAACCCATTTTTCGCATATAGCATTTTAATCCAGGTATTCAAAGATTTTATGTACTTACCTCACGGACCTTTGAAAAAGCGTCACTCCACCTCGCTGTAGCTGACTGAGGTGTCAACCGCAAATTCAGTCACAAATCCTCAAATGACACGATTGAGCCAATGATCGACAACATGGGTGATCTTATCCTCTGATGCTTCCAACCTTTACACTAGCTCCATGGTCCACACAATAGGATTGTCAATTTTCCACCTTCCTTGGCTATTTGCTAACTTCGCAATCCACTTGTATAGCTCAATATGGAAAGAGCATAAAAATATCTCATGGATCTCTGTATACAGGTATATATCCAACCACTATTCCTTTTTCAGTTGCAGGTTTCTATTCTCTTGTGTCGTGAATTTGTGGATCTTTCTATCCAATGAGTCTCCAATGTCCTTCTTAGTTGGATTCTAGTGATAAGACATCACACATCTCTTATGCAGATTCTGGTCTCGACAACAAAACGATTTGTTGGCTTGAGGGGGCCTAACCTAGGTTCAACATTAATTAGCCAAACAAATCCCTACACTACTGGCCCTTTTGGCATCAGCCCACGGAGCGCGGACCGAAGTCTCACCCGAAGCAGTATGGGGGGATGCTGGAACCAAGTTTCCACACCTTGAGATGGTTTTGATGCCATTTGATTTCTTCTATTCCTGCCTTCGCACAGGTGGTTTTTCTCTAGGGCTTGCAGGACAAATCCTCTATTCTGGTCCTTAATACCTTCGAGAAAGTATATGATCGACCTTCACACAGCCCTAACCTGTGGCTTAGGTATTTTTGCACTGTTATGGAAGCATGTCGTGTAGACTCCTCAATTATCCTAAGTTATTTGGTTATCTTGTCATATACTTAAATTTATCACCACGTAAGCAGATATTCGTAATTACGTTCAATTATTTAATGTAATTGCATTCATTCGCGCATCATATAAGCATAATAAAGGAAATTCATACATAATATATCCAAACCCATCAACAGAACAAAGACACAAAAATTGCATAATAACTCCTTTTATTAATATCTCCCAAGTGTTACAAACTCTATCCACCCTACGCACGTAGTTGCAGGGGTCCGCACACTCAGTTGTGGACTTCTACCCTAGGCCTTTGCGCATTCAGTTGCAGAGCCTCTATCTACACTACGACCCACCACTTAGACTTCTTCTTCAGAGCTATCACTATATTACATGATTTTCCATTCTATTGATCGATCAATGCCTAAACCACTTAGAGCTTAGCTCTTTTTATACAATCCCATGGTCCGCGGACCATGGGTGGGTCTCTTACAACCGACTTTACTTTACAAAACTAAGGGCGGACTACACTTTTTGACACATAACACCTTTATGCTCTGCGGCCACAAAATGTGGAGTCTTTATAATTATATTGAAAAAATTGACTTAACATGGGCTTTTAGCCCCAAAACTTCCCTTGGGGGATCCCACTCCCAACAATATGTGTGATGTCACATCATTGGAATCCGACAAAGAATTAAATTGAGAAGTGGTTGGATAGAAAGATCCACGAATTCACGATGGAAGAGAACAAAAATCTGCGCCTGACAAAATAACAGTGGTTGGACAAATATCTGTACATAGAAATACACGAGATCTTCTTCTACACCTTCTCGCTCGAATTGTATGAGTGGATCGCTAAATTGGTAGATGGCCAAGGAAGGTGGAGGCTTGATGGCCCAATAGTGTGGACCTCAGAGCTAGTGCAGAGGTTGGAAGCTTCTACATATAATATTGCACGCATTGTCGATCACTGGCTTGATCGAGTCATAGGAGGATTTGTGACATAATTCGCGATCAATACCTCAGTCAATTACACTGAAGTAGAGCGATGCTTTTGTAAAGGACCATGAGGTAGGTATTTGAAATATTTTAATACTTGGATTAAAATTCTCTTATGTGAAAATCGGTTTATTCCACTGCCTTGATGTTTGGATCTATGCGAAGTGGACGATTCTTTAGAAATCCGGAGAGAGCAGATCCTGAATACATCCAATTGATAGAACCTCCTTCGAGTGACAATGAGGGAGCAGTATAGGCCTCACCGTGGAGCACTGTATAGTTTGTAGAAATTTTGAATAATAAACACATATTCAATGGAGATTATCCTGATCATGTACTATTGCGGAATACATACACAATAAATAAGCTCCTCTACGTTGATCATCAATATAGAAACATCAATAACAATAAAACATCAAGAGCATGCACACATTAACACAGTATGTAACCCGGGGAAAGCTTATAGCTGAAAACCCCACACTATTTGTATATTAATGATTGAGAACATGTAACATTACAATAGTCAATACTTCTCACAAGTATCCAACACTATCTCCACCTGTTACACACAATACAGCTAATATCTGATCTCCAAATCTATTCCACTGCTTGCCTGCCTCCACTGCTCAATACCTGCTCAAGAATGGATGAGAATGGTTGAACCAAACTCATATTTACCTCAAAAGAATCACTCACACTGGGAATCACATGAGCAGAGGCTATAATCACTTGGTTTTGGCCAATTCTCATTGGCATAACTCAATCTCATTGATTGTGCAAATCCTCATGCACAACTATAGTCACAACTGATAGCAATTTGATCCTTTAACCCCTGTCTCTACTGAACTGAACATGCACTGACATGCAACTGAGTTAACTAATGTGTTCTTTAGTTGCATTATGAGTTAATAATTAGTTTAATAACTCATCATTAGTCTATTTGCAGTTAGACTAATTACAACTAGTTTAACCAAGTCAAACTGAACACAACTCCATCAACTCCACAATCAACTCCACCAAACTCAACTGATTGAGTTCTAACTGAAGTCATGCATGCAACAACTCAACTGACCCACAAAGAAAACGTATTTCCTTCTAACAGCTGCATGTGCCACATCTGTAGCTCAAACTGAAGTGCTCCAAGAGAATAAGATAAAGTTTATACTCTAAATATTATTATAAGCTAATAATATTTGACTGCTCTATAATTAGACTTGACAGTGTCACCGCTGTTGTCTAAAAATAAAAGTCCATCTATTTTTTCCAACTTGACCAATCATCCATAAATAGCATCCTGCAACTCATATACATGATCCATATGTCTAAAAATAGACATAGTCTAAAAATAGACTTTGCGCCATAATTTGCCTGCGGGCCCACTTAGTGAAGGTGACTCTTTTCACTAAGCTCCATCATCTTGTTGCAATCTCAACAATTCCTACAAAGGAACAAGATGCAAATATTTTGACAAAGGAATTATCAAGATGAAAATTTGAGTTTCATAGAGGCAAGATCGGGGCAAAAGATAATCCCTTTCTTGTTGAGAGGGAGTGTTGAAAATGCAACAAGAAAATCCTAATATAATTTTGTCCTTGAATTAATTTGGGAATAAAATTATAATTCCACATCATATGAAAAATTGTATTAGTTAACTAAGTTAATTTGACTTAGTTGGCTCAGTTAATTTGAGTTGAGGATCTAACTTGAGTCATGTAGAGTGTCTCCTACTTCATAGGATCCCTAGTTGAGTTTATTTTGAGTTGTAGTTAATTAATTCGGTTTAACTTAGTTAAATCTAGTTAAACTAGTTCCAACTGTTGGAGGAACTAGTGGGAGGTCTTGTAGTGTGGTGCTGCCTGCAGTGATAAACCGATTACTGATGATTAAATCATAATTAACTGATGCTTTTCATATCTAAGAGTTACCAAATTGAGATTGGAGTTAAGGGAAAATGAACTATCAGTTGTATACTCATCTGAATTGTATAGGTGGTGCATGTAGTCAGAGGAAGGAATATGAAGATCGTGCAATTCTAATTGAGGAATTTCCCCAATTAATAGGGACTAATTACCAAGGAAACAACACAAGGAAATAGGGACTTTGGAAAGAATAAAATTGGTTAAGTATTGGCCTAGGCTTGCCTAAGAAGCTATGAGATAGATAGAGATAATGTAGAGGTTGCTCGGGCTTGAACAAAGCATTGTAATCTTCTCATATTTTTCAGACTAATGCAATATACAAATAGTAGGGGTTTTTAGTTGTGGCTTTCCCTAGGAAATCATTGTATAATGTGTTGATTTAATTCTATCTCTTGTATGCTTTGTTATTTCGGGATCATTTAAATGTTTTTCCATTGGTGAGTAGAGTAGATTCAAGTATATTAATTTAGTAAATTACAATTAACAATTTGAATCTAAAAAGAATTTCTACACATGCAATTTCACCTTAGAGCGAACCTATTCTTTTGTGGATGATCCTCAGACATGTGCGAGCCAAAAACCAAGATAGAAGAGTGTATAATCATTATTTCTAAATGAGGTAGAGGGAACTTGTATTTATAAGCTTTTAGGGTGGTCCACTTTGCTTTTGGGCTGACCTTATCAAATATGCACATGTGGGATTTTCTTCATAAGTACACTTTCCCTTATTCAATTTGAGTGTTATTTAGGTCGATTTTGGTCGTCTCAAAAGGAGGAAATCAATGCATTCATTATCTCCATAAAGTGAGCAGTTCAAAGTGGAATTTGTCCGCATATGCATATTTTTAACACCCCAATGCACAATCCTTGACCAACCTTGCCTAGTGTTGCATACTGTGCACTTCAAGTGGATAGTTGGGTCATCCTTGGACCCTTCACATGCTCAAATGTGCATTGAAAAATCACAGTATCCAAGCATGTCACTCTTGTCTACTACAGTGCTCAACTGCGTAATTCCTTGATCAAATATTGCCTCTACTGTACGCTGCACATTTCTAGTGGATAATGGGATCATCCCCCAGTCCTTGCATTTCTTAACTACGTAATCCCTAGCTTCCCTTATATTGTTTCCCTAGAGACAACTCGTTACTATAAGGGAAACAATGCCCAGGACATCTAAAGATTGATGAAAATTTTAAAATAGGTGGCCAAAGGGATAGGCCATGAGGGCTTGTAACAAAGATTATAGTTCTGAAACCTAGATTTAAAACCAAATAGGCCAAGATAGATGAGGATTGCAAGATTTAGGTTTTCGAGAGGTGACTAGAAGAAAAAAGAAAACAAGGCCTAATAACTGAGGCACTTAAGAATCTCAACTTTGTCCCTTTAGAGGAAATGATGCAAAGAGCGAATTTAATGGGTGAGTTCTTGATATGGTGGAGCACTTATTAAGGGATTCAAACGAAAAATATGAGTACCATTAATTGTAGGTAAATTCATAAATTCAATTTAAGTCAACCAACAACTTCACTGCACTCATACTAGTTGAAGCAAAACGCTGTTAAATTAAAGAAACATAAGAAGGAAACAATTCTGCAACTACCCCAAAATTGGAATCAACACTGATTTGAATTCTTTGATATCAGAGAGATTTCTTCATTTCAAGACTAGCATAACTCCAAAGCTCCAAACCCCTACAAAATGTGATTTTCAAACTTTTATCCCCCACAACATAGACTAACTATTCTTGGTAGTGACAAATTGATTCTTGTAACAATTTTTAAAACTTTTTACCTTCTTAAGGTTTTTTGAAATAATTAAGTTACAAAAGACTATTTTAATATCATATATATATATATATATAGATATGATTTCCTTTTCAAAAACCAAAAATTTGGTCCCTTTCAAAGTGTCACAATATAAATATACATATATCAAGCTTTTAAATTAAACACAATATTAAATGTGCGGGCTCGAGTCTTTGTCAAATGCATCAAGGGAGGATGGATGTCGATATGGGTCCTAGTCATTGTTATCATGCATACATCATCAAATGTTGGATGGCTTTGGAAAACCATTTCCCACACTTGGGACCATTTCTGGTAGTTTATGGAACAAAGGATGAGTGCCCTTGAGATCGATTATGACCGTGTTGTGCCTTGCAAAACAACCCCCCATTTCATCTTTATTATTATTCACAAGACCATTAAAATATGAAATGGGTCCCTTTCAAAATAAAATTGATGTCAATAATTCTTACTTTATGAAATTCCAATAAATCCAAGAAAAGCAATATCCCTTTGAAATATTGGAAATAAAGCAAAAATGTATGCATCAAGCAATCAAAAGGCCAAGCCCCAACCCGATAAAGCTATCGGCGATATCGGCCATCGGCATTCCCTTGTGCATCACTATTGCGCCCATCGGCCAAAGCCCCGACCCGATATCGGCAATCGGCCATTTTCTTGAGCACCATTATCATGCCTATCGATGAAGTCCCGACCCGATAAAGCCATCGGCGATATCGGTGATCGGCGGTTCCTTTCGTATGTCAAGAATTGCTCATAGACGTTTCCCCGACCCGATATCGGCAATCGGCGATCGGTGTTTTCCCCTTGCCAAAACCTTAATGCGCATAAGCCTTTCCCCGACCCGATATCGGCGATCGGCGATCGGCGTCGTTTGAAACATTGTTAAAACTATCCTCGCGCCCCTCCCCGATCCGATGAGATAAGGCACAGTTCTCCAGAAGAAGCCGTTAGAATGATTGGAAAGCTCGGATTAATGACAATTAAGGCATAATCATTCCCGCTCGGCCGCCGGTACGCCCATTGCATGATTCAAAAGATCTTTAGGCGAATATTGCACTAATAAGCATTTATAAGGTGGCAGGTCCTATACGGCCCCTTAATGAATCAATCCTTTCAAATCTGCCTATAGATCATATTCGCGTTGTTTTAATAAAGGAAAAGTATATCGACGTTTATTCTTATTTTACTCTCAGTTGCGAGTTTTATTATTATCTCAGTATTACGCCAAGAACCCCCTTCTGTGCAGATTACAGATTTGTCAAAGCAATTCAGGCATTATGGGAAATAAGCAGAAGAAGGCTGCAGGCGCTATTGAATCACCATCCACGCCGCAACTAATAGTAAACAGTAAGAAGGGATTGATATTAGATACAACATGCGCGGGACTCGCCAGAACTACCTGGCAAGGAACTTATGATTTGCTGGAAGCCGAGAAGCCTAAGCAGGTGGTAGAAGAAGCAACTGCAGATTCTACCAAGAGATCAGAGTGCACTCTCAAGGACTTGGCCGACTCTTTCCTACATATGATAGCGGCAAGAGAGCAAATGCTTCCATACACCGATGTTATCAAATGGGCAATTGAAGAAATTCCTATC
>APFE030727909.1:0-25485 GCA_000404065.3 Pinus taeda | reverse complement strand
ATCCTATATTCATTATCTGAATTATGATCCCATGCCACTAACTTTGCTTCTATTTCATTTAAACCAGCATAAATGATACATTTCATTGTTTCAAAATGTGGGTTATTAGGATATTCCTCCATCAATTGTCTTTGAGCTTCTACAGAATGGTTCCCCCCAAGCACATAATAATTGTATTAAAAACATTTTGACTTATCAAATGCTTCTTTGTTGGGAACTTGAAGTGGATCAACAAGAAGCACATAACTAACCACATGAGCATATGGATTGTACCTCATCAATGTCTTCAAGTTGTGAATATGCAGATGATGTGGCTTTCTGACTTGATATTGGCATTGTCATTCACTTGCCTTATAGGTTTGTCTGACATTTAGCTGAAATGTACGACCACCATCAATTAAGTTTCTCTTTTTCAAATTATGTCGAATGGCATTTAGTTTTGTTTTGATAATGCCATCATCTAAATAAGCTCCTAGTGTAATGATTTCTCTGCTTTCTTTTGAAGTTTCACTAGGTTCTTGACTGCTAGTAATGACTACTTCAAAATCTTCAACTTTACTTTTCTTCGTCATAACATTCTCAACAGATTTATTTTTGGGCATTTTTATTTTTGGTCTTTTACGACTTTTCTCAGTTCCAATGTCATCTTCAGTAATGGCAACATATGCTTCACTGTCAGTTTCAACTTCATCGTCCTCAAAAGTAACTTGTTTATCCTTGCTAGATTTATCCACCAGAGGCCTTTTTTTTCGATTCTTTGGATGTAGTTTTGTAGCATCATCAATTACTACATTTTTCATGTTTTCCATATCTTCTTCTGACACTGAGTACAAATTGCTAACAACTTTCATGATATCATGCTCTATGAAATGAATGCCTCCCAACCTAATTGAACAACTTTCAACAAAATTCTGCCAAACAAAATATCATATGTCATTAAAAACAAAGTTAAAAAAATATAGCAAGACACTTTCAAGAATGCAAAATAAAAATACAAATAACAATACTTACGATGTTTTGTGTCATTTCATTTATGATTTGTTTACACAACTTTGTAGATACCTCTCTTGTGTCATATAATGAATATGATAGTCGGTATTTAATCCTTTCATGTGACTTGGGAGCTTTTGTAAGTACGTAAACAACTTCAGTGTTCGGTACCGAACACATATCTATGACTCTTCCCATCACCTCAAAATTACAATTATCATGGGGTATATCAATATATAGATATATATTCACATTTGTGCTTTCTCTTTCTTTCACATACCAGACTCTTGATGGAAATTTCACTTCTTTTGAATTTTTCCAGTCTGAAATTATCTTCTTATCACTTAAGACACTTGAAATATTTGTAGCCATGAACTAAGGTGGAGTTCGTTCACCAATGTTTTTTGAAGATGCAACTGTAAGAGTCTTTGGTCCAGAAAGATTCACAAAAGATTTCTTTAATGCCATTTTCCTAAAAAATAAAAAAACATAAATTAGTAAATAAAAAAACATATTAACTTAAATTAACAACGAAAATATACCATAAATTTGTTATTTGAATAATCAGAAGCGCCTAGCCACCCCTAATGGGCGGGCGGGAGGTTGGGTGAGTGTTGGGTTTTCGGTCCATGGTTTTGGACGCGATGGTTTTCGGTCCATGGTATTGGATGCTTCAGCATGTATAGATATGTATTGTAGCATTGAAAGGAATATACTGAAAAATCAAGCTGGTAGTCTCGGTTTTGAGATCCAGTGGGAAATCTCTGTGTATATGTGTTTTATGTGTTATGCTCTCGCATTTTTATTTTTCCTGTGATTTAGAATTCGTATGCAGGTAATTTCTGTACGGGGTTAAAACCTACACACCCAGGGTGGAAGGGGCCTCGCTTCCAACATCAGCACCACAGGTATAGGACTGAGGCAAGAGGCCAATGTAGGATGAGGGGCTGTCAGGTGAATGAGAGATCGACTTCATTCTCATTCATGATGATGATACAGATATGGGCCCGGAAAGTGCCAAACTTAGAGAGATTATCTAGGAGCAGAACACAGAGATCAACGCCTTATCCCTCAACTTGGAGATGGCTAAGTGGATCATCAAATACTTGGAGCAGAGGAAAAAACAACATGAAGATCAGCAAGAAATCATGGAGTTATGAAACATCCGCGAGAATCGCCAAGCTGCCCAAAGGAAGAGGATTGAGTTCACTACATTGGAGCAAGTGATTAATGATGATCGTGAGTCTTGGCTCGAGAGAATCAACATACACTTGGGAAGACTACTGGAGAAGGCTGATAAGGACAAAGCATTGTTGAGACACATGGATTTCCATTATAGGGCGCGCAACATGAGTTCCAAGGCACTAATAAGGAGTCTAAAGGCGAAATTGAGGAAGGCAACAAAGAAGCAAAAGAGGCAAAGGGAGAATGACCACCTTCGGATATTAGCCGAAGCCTCTTTAGCCTAGCATGATACCTGATGGAGGAGCTCCAGCCCAAATTTCAAGGAATTTGGGGCATTTTTGGTATTTTGACAAATTTTGGCACTAAAAAACAAAGTTTTTCTCCTTGTGCGTTGTGCCACGTGGCGCGCGCTTTTGCTAGGGAGCTCCAAATGGCAAAAAGTTTATATTTTTGGATTTGGCATGAAAAATCATGACTACTGGTGCATGGCCAAGAAGTTTGGGCAAGTTTTGAATCCACAAGAGGTAAAAAACACTCAAGAAATGACCTCACTGCCCCTATTTTGACACACAAGAAGCAATCTTGGGAGATTGAAGTTTTGAAGGGGTAAATGGACAACAAATTGAAAAAGTCTACTTGGGTTGAAACGTAGACAGGTAGGTCTTTCCAAAAAGCTATCTTGGGCTCAATTTGGACTTTGGGAAGTGCCTCAAATTCAACCTCAAAGTGGTGCGATGCATAGAGGATTTGGCGCGACGGATATAGGATTTTTGCCCAATTTTTCACCTTCCAGCTCAGAAATTCAGCCAGTTTGACTAGTTTTTCTTTGTGATGTAATTATTGACTTATCTTGATGTAATTGAAGGATCATGATGTAATATTGGCATATTTTTACTTGTTCTAGAGGACTCATTCATTAAAAAGTGAAAATTTAATGAATGAATAAGTTTCCTACCTTATAGAGGCAAGTTGTTTGATTGCCTAGATTTTAGTGCTTTGTTTAGAATTGGTTGAAACTGCTCCTAGAATGATGAGCTCGACCCATAGAGGCACAGGAGTGGGTTAGTATGGTCTATATCATGTATCTTCTTAGTCATTTTCAGGGTTAGACACTTGGGATTTCTTAGCAGTTCATTGTACATTCTATCTTGGCATTTTTGGCAAAGGAAAGACCAAGGTTTTGCAGCACTTGTTGGGATCCATGTGGCTCTGTGTTTTGATGATGTGTTTCTCTATGTACTTGTAAGTTCATTGATGTTTATGTGTATCATTTTCCCTTCTCTTTGCTTTTGAAATTAAACAAATGAGTGATTAAGATAGAATTAACTGGATTGATGTGCTCTGCTTTGAAGTTTGTTTAATTTTCAATGTTTTCATCTGTTTGAGGAGGACTCTTGAGACCCTCTTGCCCTCCTTGGCTCCTCACTAGTTTTAATACATCCATCTATTCATTTTAAAGCATCAAAACAATTTCCTTCCTTGCCCCAATCAGAACTCTGCAAAAACTATGCCTCATCCCTGGACCCAAATTTGCCTCTCCCATTTTCTGACTCAAAACCCCCAAAAACTCAAATTCAAATCCTTGTACTTCATACCTAGCCTAAAATAAGTTTTATTTCAGTCATCTCGAGTCCCACCGATTATCCTTTGCCGAGATTGACTCGGAGAGAGCCCTCTCCTGTCCTCATAGGGCTAGCTACGAGGTTGAGCGTGGTTTGATGTGGACCTAGAACCTTACCTTTCCAGCCTGAGGTAAACCTAGGCTCTAACATAGTGGGGAATCCACTAGGGAAGTAATTTGATTGTGTGTTAGTATTCTTTGTTTTGAAACTACATACGGAGTCTAAAGATTAGCCAGGTAGCCTTCGAAACACTTTTGCTTTGCATTAGCGCAAGTAGATAAACACTACTTCAGTCAATCTCTGGTCTAGTCTCATTAACGGGAAATCTAACTTGCCAACACCCCAATACATTTGATGATTCTAAGTTGTGGATGATAAGATTAGGATTTGATAGGTTGTGAACATTTTTTATGTCCTTTTTATCGTTTGAAATACCACACTGGCTTCAAGGAGATATACCAGATCTAATCCTGATCCAGATCCGCCTCCTGTCTACGAAAATCCCAATTTGATTCCAAGGATTATTCATCAAGAGAGCTTAATGATTCCCTTGTTTAAATCTTATTCATGTCCTGCACTTTTTGAATACCTTGAAGAGATTGATTTTGATGAGCAGTTCGAAATATCATTGTTTGAAACCAAATCCGAAACTGCTGTTGAGTCTACTGTCCCCAATCATCATTTTCTTATAGATCTCAAAACTGAAAGGGATAATCGGTCAATTGATGATTATATTTTGACATAGCTTCAAACTTCATTTTTGGCTTCAAACCTCGTTTATTTCTTAGAAACTGCATCTGCAACTCTTGGACCTTCTGCAATTGCATCTAGCTCAAGGATTCTCACTGAACCGCCCTTCATTACCACTATCCATGTGCACGCTATTGTCTCATATCAAATATCGATAGTGAGCTCTTCTTCTACATCCAAAATTGCATCTCCTCTACACACCCCTCCTCATACACCTCACACATTAGCTACACCTACTCCCCCAACATCTCCAAGGCTGATTGCAAATCTGCCAAGAGTGATGGCTGCCCGTTTTGCACCTCTCGTGCTGCCTCAAGTTTTAGATGATATGCTCGTAGATTATCAGAGTAAGATTTGTTTGTTTGATGGCACTACTCACAACACTACCACTCAGCAACATGTGGACCAAATGGAATATTTTTTTGATCTTCATGAGATCGATGCAGAAAATGTAACAATGAGAATGTTTGCACAAACATTCAGTGGTGAAGTTAGGAAATGGTTCAGAGCCTTGCCTACTGCCAGTATTTCTACATTGGATGATCTACAAAGACAATTCTTAGATCTTTGGGAAATCAAGAAAAATCGTCTTCAGATCCTTAAGGAATATGAGCACATCAAGCGGAATGTCGGTGACTCCGTTCAAGATTACTGCATTAGATTCAATTCAATCTACAAAGCAATTCCTGGTCATCTAAGGCCACCTGTGGGGCTAGCCATGATGAAATTTCTGGATGGTTTTGATGCTGACATGGCATATCAACTAAGAGAGAGAGAGCCTGCCACAATGGAAGATATGCAAAATATCGCAGTCAGTGTTGAGGCAAATCTGTTGGCCAAGAGGGCTAGAGCAAGAGCAGAAAAGAAGGTCAGAATAAAAGAAGAGTCGTCCTCAACAGATCAATTACTTTGGAAGGTGGAGTAGGTGATTGAAAGGGTGAAGCTTGATAAACCAAAGCCACAAGTTAGAAATCCTAAATTCCGTGGCCAACATCAACCACAATATAGAATTAAACGAAGAGAACAACGAGCTCATGATCAGACAGCCCAGCAGCCTGTCCAGCCACCTTTATAGCAGAATGTGGTACTTGCACCAGAGTCAGAGGGGGAGGAGAATGTGATTGGAGAGGAAAATCACTTCTTTACTCCAAATGATATGCCAATTTATATTACTGAAGAGGAGGAGTATGCAGAAAGTTCAGCAGTACACAAAGATGCAGATTTCATTCTAGCAAATGACATGGTTTTGGGAGAAGAATGATATGAGTACCAAAGAGGTTATATGAATGCCTTGTCTGCCCATCAGTGTCAATATTCACTAAGAAACAGAGATGTGCCTATTAATCCAATTCAGAAGAGGAAAGAAGCTTCAGCATCAAAGAATGATTCACCTAGTGTACAAAAGAAAGGTAAAGAGGCAGCTGATCCTAATATCAGCAAATCTCCATCAGCATAAAAATCAAATAAGCCAATTGCATCGAAGGAAAAGGAGAAGAAAGAGGTCCCAGTCAAAGAGGTAGAAAATATTTCAGCTTTTAATTTGGAAAATGAAATTTATAAATTGAAGGTATCCATTCCCTTGACTGAAATAATGAGGAACAACATTTATAGAGGACACGTTTCTAAGATGTTGAACTTTGATCCAATGTCTGATACGGTAAATATTGAAGATGATCAACCCGAATTGATTTTTGGCCCAACATTCAATGGTGAGTCACCAGATAGTGATGTGCTGCCTTTTTATATCAGTTTACGGGTGCATGATTTTGTGTTGCATAAGGCTATGTTCGATTCCAGAGCTTTCCACAATCTTATGCCGAAAGCTATCATGGAGAAGTTGGGTCTGTACATCACTAGGAAATACCATGATCTCTTTTCATTTGATTCCAGCAGAGTGAGATGTATTGGGATCATCAAAGACTTGGTTGTAAGTCTGGATCAAATCCCAATGAAAAATGTTTTGATGGATATTGTTGTGGCAGACATTCCTCCCAGGTTTGCTATGCTTCTTTCCAGGTCTTGGGGAGAAAAATTGAAAGGGACATTACAATTAGATTTCTCCTATGCAATAATTCATGTGTTTGGCCAAATGAGAAAATTGTACCGAGAACAAAGGATGAAATACATGATTACAAGCAAGGAGAAACCGATCAATCATCCGATCAATTATGTACATACAGATCTTGAGTCTTTTGTTTTGTATGCAGATAGTTTGAATGATATAGATAGTCAGTTAGTAGAAGTAGAAAGTATTCCAGAAATTACAGAGAATTTCAAAGAAATTTTGAAGAAAGAAGGACAAAAACAACAAGACACCTTTGAGCAATTCGCTGAAGATAATGGACAGCAAGTAGCAAAAACAAAGCCAACAGAATTTCGGTATTTAGAAGAAGATGAAGAAGGCCTGCGGACCATGGATTTCGATGGTGCAGTGGGAAATGATGGTGCTAGAATTGGTATTTGGGTACGCAGTACTTTCTCCACTCCGAACAAAGTGACTAGTAATGTGCGGGTATGTTATTATAAACTAGCTTTTGATTGTTCGAACAATGAGGCTGAGTACGAAGCTTTGATTGCTGGCCTAAAAATTCTAAGAAAGTTGAATGCTAAGAGGATTGCAGTATATGGTGACTCTGAATTGGTGATTAAGCAAGTTAAAGGTGAGTATCAAGCAAAACATCCTCGGATGCGAGCTTACCGGAATGCTGTCCTAGACATCCTGAAATTGTTTTCAAATTATACCTTGACGTGTGTGCCTCGTATTCAAAATGGCATTGCTGATGCACTTGCTAAGGCGGCAAGTAGTTTGAAAATTCCTATGAACTCAAGAAATAAATTTGAAATCCATGTCAAGCATCGTCTAGCTGTCCCACACAATCAGAGATATTGGCAAGTTTTCCAAGATGATGAGGAAATTGATGGTTTTCTGCAAAACAAAGGCAAGTTTAAAGATACCTCAATTGATGTAGAACATGATGATGGTGAAGATGATGTGCAGATCAATCAAATGGAAGTGTTGCAGCTAAAGGATAACATCATTCCTAAAGGCTTGATACCTTTAGAAGAACTCTTTGATCAAGATGATGTAGCCCGCAAGCCAACATTGCAGCCAACAGAGAAGGGTGTTGAAGACATCAATATTGGAACAACTGCAAATCCAAAAATGGTAAAACTGTCCAAAGCATTGCCACATAAGGTAAAGGCCAAATATATCAGTTTTTTGTCATCTTCTGCTGATGTGTTTTCTTGGGATTATTCTGATTTGAAGACATATGATACCAATATAATTCAACACACTATTCCCATTAAGCCTAATCAAAAACCTTTCAGACAGAAGTTGAGTAAGCTTAATCCAAAACTTCTGCCATCAATTGAGAAGGAGATAAAAAGGTTGTACAAATCAGGAATCATTGTTCCCATCATATTTTCTGACTGGATCTCTAATTTGGTGCCCGTACGAAAGAAGACAGGTGAGATTCACTTGTGCATTGATTTTAGGAATCTTAATAAAGTTTCATTGAAGGACAATTATCCATTGCCCAAAATGGATCATATACTTCAACGAGTAGTTGGAGCATCTTGGATGTCATTACTTGATGGTTATTCTGGATATAACCAAATTTTGGTCCATGAAGATGACCCGGATAATACAACATTCACCACCCCATGGGGAAATTTTCATTACGCCAAAATGCCTTTCGGTTTGAAAAATGCGGGTGCCACATTTCAACGGGAAATGGACTTGGCTTTCGCAAATGAGAAGGATGTTTTTTTGATTGTGTACCTTGATGATCTAACTGTGTTTTCCAAATCCGATGAAGAACATATGTATCATTTGAAAATTGTCTTCCAAAAGTGCAGAAAATATGGTGTGTCGCTGAATCCAAAGAAAATCTTGTTCACAATAGATGAGGGAAAACTACTTGGGCACATTATCTCAAAAGATGGCATTCGTATTGATCCAGCACATATAGAAGTGATTCAGCAAATTGACTTTCCCCGGAACAAGAAGGAGATCCAATATTTTAATGGTAAGATGAATTTTTTACGTCGCTTAGTTCCTAACCTTGCTGAGCATCTAAGAGAGATTAAAACATGCTTAAGAAGGATATCCAAGTGAAGTGGATGGAAGAGGCTGTAAAATCTTTCAACTTAGTCAAATTGGCACTTTCTTCAGCTCCGGTTCTAATCAGCCCGGACTACACACAGGATTTTATATTGTTTTCATTTGCTTCGAAGCACACAATGGCAGCTATATTAATGCAAAACAGAGATGAGTATGAAAGAGCAATTGCTTTTTTCTACCGAACTATAAGATATGCAGCCTTGAAGTACAACATCATTGAAAAGCAAGCCCTTACACTTGTGAAAGCGTTGAAAGATTTTCAAGTATATATTTTGCATTCTCATACTTTGGCTTATGTTCCTAACGCTGCTGTCAAGGATGTTTTAGTGCAAACCGATCCAGAAGGAAGAAAAGACAAGTGGATTTCCGCTTTGTTGGAGTACGATGTGGAGATAAAGCCCACCAAGCTTCTTAAAGGACAGGGATTGGCGAAGTTAATGGCTGAATCAAACTTGCACGCCTTAGACATAAATCTGATCTCTACTATGTTCGATGAGAATGAGGAAGGTTTGTCAATTCAGGTATCCGAAACGTTTGTTCTTTCCCCGTGGTATTCAGATATCATATATGTGTTGCAAAATTTGTCGCCACCACCCGATATGCCTAGAAACAAAAGTAGAACTCTCAAATTGAAGGCTGCAAAGTTTTGCATTCTAAATTTTGCACTTTATTGGAAAGATCCTGGTGGCGTTCTTTTGAATTTTTTGGTGGAGGAAGAAGCGAAGCAGGTCATGGAGGATTTCCATAAAGGAGAATGTGGCGGTCACCCTTTTTGGAAAACAACGACAAATAAAATTATAAGGGCAGGGTACTATTGGCCGACATTGTTTGTTGATGTATATAAGGTTGTCAAGGGCTATCATCAATGTTAGATTTTTGAAGGAAGGTAGAAATTGCAGCCCTTGCCGCTTAAGCCCATTGAGGTGAGTGCTCCTTTTCAGCAATGGGGGTTGGATTTCATTGGTGAAATTCATCCTGCTTCTTCCGGTCAGCATCAATGGATTCTCACGGCAACATATTACTTTATGAAATGGATCGAAGCAATTCCCACTAGACAAGCTACGGATGTGGTAATTATTTCATTCCTTGAGAATAACATCTTGTCTGGTTTTGGTTGCCCGAAAAATTTAATCACTGACAATGCAGCAGATTTCAAATCAAAGAGGATGATTGAGTTTTGTAACAAGTACAAGATCATTTTGGGTCACTCAACTTCCTATCATCCACAAGGCAATGGTTTGGCGGAGTCTTATAATAAATATTTAGTCAACATCATCAAGAAGTTGCTGGAAATTAACAAGAAGAGTTGGCACAAGAAGTTGGTCAATGTACTTTGGGCAAATCAGGTCAGCCAAAAGAAATCCATTGGTATGTCTCCCTTTGAGCTTATTTATGGAGTTGATACAGTGTTTCCTACCTCTCTAGCAGCTCCGGTAGTCAAACTTCTTCAAGAGGCCGACAGTGAGGAAGATCCTATGCAGTGAAGACTAAATCAAATGGTCCACTTGTAGCAGACAAGAGAAGAGGTCTTCCAAAACACATCCAAGTTGCAGGAGAAGATCAAGAAAATCTATGACAGAAAAGAAAAGGCGGACGTGTTTCAATTGGAGGAAGTGGTGCTGAAATGGGATGCAAGAAATGAGGAAAAGGATAAGCACGGTAAGTTTGAAAATCTGTGGAAAGGTCCCTTCAAAATTGTTGCATATCTTGGTCAAAACGCCTTTCTTCTGAAGGGGATTAATGAAGAAGAATGTCCTGGAGGGCCGGTCAATGGCCGACTGCTTAAGAGATATCATTTCTAAGTTTTTTTGCTGTCTACATTGTCACTGTATATACCATTTTAATTTCAGTTTCATTGCAAGTGTGTGCTGTGATATTTTCTTCAGTCTGGGGCCTGAAGTGAAGGCTATAATTCTAAAGAAAAATTTCAGTTTTGGGTTCAGTTTGTCGAGTTAGTTTTTCAGTCATTTTGGTTTCATAGTTGAGTCGGTTTCAGTCAATAATGAGTCAAAAGTCTTGTGTTGGTTTGTACAAATAATGGACTCCGTAGCCCAATGGACGAAGGCACTATCTAGCTCTCCTAGAGATCTTCCATTCTTGGCACCTCCAAGGAGCTACCATCCCCATTGGCACCAATGTTAGAGTCAGTCTTTACAACCCTCCATTAGAGATCATTTCTCTTTATTGCATTTCATTTTTAGGTGTCTCGCTCGTTTCAATCAGTTGCATTCCGTTAGGGGCATGCCATAATCCGACGAAAGGGACTTGTTATTCATTACCGCTCATGCCTTATACTGCTAGCTCAGGTCTGTTCGTCAAAATCAAATTTTTGAGTCATTTATAGCCCTGTTCTAGTCTTTTGATTAGCAAGAGTCATTTCAGTCACTAGGTCTAGGGTTTTCACCAATTTTGTCTTCAAGATGTCCAATAAAGTTAGTAGACCAGAGGGAGATTCTTAATAAGTTGTCATTTCCAATATGTTCATCATCAGATGCTCGACTATGACGTTTCTTCAAAACTCTGTTTTGAAGAGAATTCGTCATTTCATTTTGTAATAAATTGTCATATAATTTTCAAAAAAAATTCAGTTCTTGAATTCTTCAGGTGTAGCCCTGGTCTCCTTTGCCAAATGCCATGACAACTCTCCCTGCAAAAAATTGCCAAGAAATTCATCATTTAAGCCAAAAATCAAGGGGGAAACCAAAAGGACAAAGTCGTATTAATTGTGAAAAAGTGCCAAAAACTAAAAATAAGAAAATGGGTTTTTGAGGAGCAAAAATCAAACACATCACTTTATAAGTGTTTTTCATTGTTTAAAACATCATTATTACACCAAGATATCGTTGGAAAACTAAGTCAAGCTATGGAAGAGTGAATTTCATATTTGAATGCCAAAACTATGAGCCGGAAGGAGTCGCGGCGCATACAGCAGGTGGCGTGGCGCATTGGAGGAGCGCTGCGCATTGGGAGAAATTGCCAAGTGTAAATTTACACAAGCGCGATGCACTGGAACAACGGATCGCACTGGGTATGCGGCGTGACGCATACACCTGAAAGCCTGAAAACTGCCTAAATTTCTCCAAATTTCAATTTATTTGCGTGGATTTTCTAGGTAGGGTTGACATCTTAATGTTTCATCCATTTTTGTGCTGAGTGATGGTGGTTTATGGATGATAATGATTGAAACAAAAACTTGAAACCCTACCTCTAAAATTGCCTCAAAGGAAGATTGCTGTGGGTTCCAAAATCCTTGTTTTGCTACTAAGGACACTTCTCCTTCCCCATTTCTCCCTTGTTTCATCATTTCTTACCCCCCCCCTTAGCTCATCAATCCTACATTTTATTTCCTACATTCAAATCCCAAACCCCAAAACCCTAGCCCTTACAAAAAATCTCCTAACCCTATACATAAAACCCCTCAAACCCTCCTCCTTTCCCTAATAAAATTATCCTAATATCCCCTAATTCCTTACTGTTTCCCCTTCCTAACATTCCCTTGTAGCATTTTTTCCCTTTAGTGGCAGAATCCAACTATATTACATTACAAAACAACAGTTTCATACATCAGCGGTCATTCAAGGCAGTTTGTATATCAACAGTGATGTCATATGGTCATTCATCTGACTATGAAGTGGAAACCCAAAGTGACTCATCCTTGGAAGGACATGCACCCCGGAGGCCTCATAAAAGTGGCAGACATGTTAGAGAAGAACCGACCACCCTTACAGAATTACAGGCCTGCCCTCTTACCGTCTCTTGTTTCTAGTTTCACTCATGTTATGAATTTTTTGAAAAATTTGTTGTTGTTCATGTCAGCCAAGAGTTGGCTCACTTATTTGTATTACATTTACATGGTAATCGAGTGACTTTGGCTGGTGTCACTTTCACACTTACACCAGATTCTATCTCATTAGCAATTAGTATACCGAACATTGGAGAAGCATGGAGCAAGAAGCAGAAGATTGACCAGCAACATTATGAGCCATATATTAAACCCGGTTTCTTGAGGTAGCTCAGGGGAGTGTTCCCATTCTGGTATCCCAAAGATGAATATGCTCCATTAATGAAATTAATCACAAAGTATTTCAGTTGTGAAGGTCGCTTCTCCCGAGTATATGCTTATTACATCAGGTTGCTCATGCATTTCACCGAGGTAAGGATGATGAACATTCCTTATTTCATATGCTGAAATATAGAAAGGATGACCGCCCTTGTGCAGCACAAGACCCCCGAGCAGCAGTTCAACAACATTTGCCATTTTGCTCTCAGCAAGATTTTGGTGGTTCATCAGCTTGGATTACAGGGTATCACTTCGGAGGATTTCATCTCTTGTGACTTTTTCAGAGCTTCATAGGGACCTTCAGAGGTTGGGCATGAGACTCGTGAACCTTCTCATTAGCGAGAAGGCCATGATCCACACACTGTTACTATATCGGTCTTCATTACATATCAGAAGGGCACGAGACAGTTATTTGCAGCAACAAAGCGAGTGTTATCTCCACCCGGGGTGGAAGGGGCCTCGCTTCCGACATCTGCACCATAGGTACAGGACCGAGGCAAGAGGTCAATGTAGGATGAGGGGCCATCAGGTGAATGAGAGACCGACTTCATTCTCATTCATGATGATGATACAGATATGGGCCCGAAAAGTTCCAAACTTAGAGAGATTATCCAGGAGCAGCAGACAGAGATCAACGCCTTATCCCTCAACTTGGAGAGGGCTAAGTAGATCATCAAATACTTGGAGCAGAGGAACATACAGCTTGAAGATCAGTAAGGAATCATGGAGTTATGAAACATCCGCGAGAATCGCCAAGCTGCCCAAAGGAGGAGGATTGAGTTCACTACATTGGAGCAAGTGATTAATGATGATCGAGAGTCTTGGCTCGAGAGAATCAACATCCACTTGGAAAGACTGCTAGAGAAGGATGATAAGGACAAAACATTTTTTAGATACATGGCTTTCCATTATAGGGCGCACAACAGAGTTCCAAGTCATTAATAATGAGTCTAAAGGTGAAATTGAGGAAGGCAACAAAGAAGCAAAAGAGGCAAAGGGAGCATGAACACCTTTGGATATTGGCCAAAGCCTCTTTATCCCATAATTATACTTGATGGAGGAGCTCTAGCCCAAATTTCAAGGAATTTGGGGCATTTTTGGTATTTTGAGAAATTTTGGCACTGAAAAACAGAGTTTTTCTCCCTGTGCGTCGGGCCACGTGGCGTGCGCTTTTGCTAGGGAGCTCCAAATGGCAAAAAGTTTACATTTCTAGATTTGGCATGAAAAATCATTACTACTGGTGCATGGCCAAGAAGTTTGGGCAATGTTTGAGTCCACAAGAGGTCAAAACACTCAAAAAATGACCTTAATGCCCCTATTTTGACACAGGAAGCATTCTTGGGAGATTGAAGTAGTGAAGGGGTAAATGGACACAAAATTGAAAAATTCCACTTGGGTTGAAAAGTAGACAGGCAGGGCTTTCCAATACATTATCTTGGGCTCAATTTGGACTTCGCGAAGTGCCTCAAATTCAGCCTCGAAGTGGTGCGATGCATAGAGGATTTGGCGCGGTGCAGAGGATTTTTGCCCAATTTTTCACCTTCCAGCTCAGAAATTCGGCCAGTTTGACTAGTTTTGCTTTGTGATGTAATTATTGACTTATCTTGATGTAATTGAAGGATCGTGATATAATATTTGCATATTTTTACTTTTTCTAGAGGATTCATTCATTAAAAAGTGAAAATTTAATGAATGAATGAGTTTCCTACCTTATAGAGGCAAGTTGTTTGATTGCCTAGATTTTAGTGCTTTGTTTAGAATTGGTTGAAACAGCTCATAGAAATGATGAGCTCGACCCCTAGAGGCATGGGAGTGGGTTAGGATGGTCTATATCATGTATCTTCTTAGTCATTTTCAGGGTTGGACACTTGGGATTGCTTAGCACTTCATTGTATATTCTATCTTGGCATTTTTGGCAAAGGAAAGACCAGGGTTTTGCATCACTTATTGGGATCCATGTGGCTCTGTGTTTTGATGGTGTGTTTATCTATGTAATTGTAAGTTCATTGATGTTTATGTGTATCATTTTCCCTTCTCTTTGCTTCTGAAATTAAACAAATGATTGATTAAGGTAGAATTAACTGGACTGTTGTGCTCTGCTTTGAAGTTTATTTAATTTTCAATGTTTTCATCTGTTTGAGGAGGAATATTGAGACCCTCCTACCCTCCTTGGCTCATCACGAGTATGAATCCATCCATTTATTCATTTTAAAGCATCAAAACAATTGCCTTCCTTGCCCCAATTAGAACTCTGCAAAAATTGTGCCTCATCCTCGGACCCAAATTTGCCTCTCCCATTTTCTGACTCAAAACCCCCAAAACTCAAATTCAAATCCTTGTACTTCATACTTAGCCTAAAATAAGTTTTATGTCAGTCATCTCGAGTCCCATCGATTATCCATTGCCGAGATTGACCCGGAGAGAGCCCTCTCCTGTCCTCATAGGGCTAGCTACGAGGCTGAGCGTGGTTTGATGTGGACCTATAACCTTACCTTTCCAGCCTGAGGTAAATCTAGGCTCTAACAGACCTGAGGGATCATTACGCAAACAGATCAAGCGCTTGTCTTGTTCGGCTCGCTAAAACTATCAAAAAGTCATCCCTTTCGTATTATTTTATACTTTTTCTAACTCAAGGGATTATACTACAAAAAAGGACTACTGGAGTTTCCTTTCTGTATCTTTTTAAACTCTCTAAACATGAAAAGGAACAAGTTATATTTGTCATTAAACTCATTAAAACAATAGTGACAAACTTGTCCATACGGACAAGAGCGAGTTTCACTGTCACTAGGCTCGCTAAAACATAGCGATAGGTTTGCCCAAAGGGAAAATTATAGAACAAGCATATGTTATCCTCCTCAAGATTGACAAAAATAAAGAGGTATTGGTCAATAATGATTGGGGAAAAAGGTAAGAAAACTTGAAGAACTTCATTGGTAGGAGGTCTCTCTTGAACATGACACTTTCACTCCATCGTCGTGATTGAGTCGAATTGGGTTATTTCGTTCACTAGCCATATCGCCATTGGTCCTCCATACCATCCATTTTTGGGGTTAACGTTACCAATCCATTTCAATGTCACTGATATGTTCAAGAGAAGTCGTTCAGATAATTCACCAACCCAGCTAATGCCTCATCCACTACAATACCTTCATGCTCCATTCTTTCATGATCGCCACCTTGAATCTTGTATCATCAGATCGTTTTCACCTCCACAAAATCATTTGCTCTGTTTCCTGTCATAGATGTGGGATTCATTAAGGACCTCCTACGACAGGTCAGTTCTTGTCAACATCAGCTCATTATCCAATAATTTGACTTAGGAACAACCCTTTCAGTACTTTGAAGCTTGCATGCCTCAATGGCAAGTTTCTCACTTCCGTTGACAGGTTTACATCAATGGCCTTCGATCGAAAGATTTTGCGTGGTGTTCAACATCGATTCATGTATTCACACCACATGAATTGTACTGCAGTACCTTGAGGGTCATTATCATTATCGGTGATACCTCTCGCCCCTGTTAACAGCTTACATCATTAGTTGGTAACCAGGCAATGTCTTTCCATGTTCGGCATCAGAACATCTTTTCACATGGATTGACTTGTACTTCGAGGGAAGATTGAATGAGTTTGAAGACCCTGGATCTAGTTTCATCCATCTAGGCTGTGATATATTTAGGAAAATAAAGACATCAAATGTACTCCATAACTGCACAGATAATCATCCAAGCTAAGAGATGATGGCTCTACCAGAATCATCAGTCTGCCACACAGACGATTGTCTGTCCAATGTACATGAAGATTAATTTATAGAGCTAACCATGGGAATTCCTGCCTCAGCTAGATCATGAAAATATTATGAAGATAATGTATTGTATTTTATCTTATTACAGGTCACCTTCCAGTTCGAAAAACCTCGGATCCTCATGATAAAGAATTTCACCCGACATCAGAAGATTTACGACCTCATGCTTTAGGGGCAACTGTTATAGACATATTTGGGCACTACAACCACAATCACATATGTCAATAAACCAAGGGCTCTTAAACCCCTAAAAGTGTTGTTTCATACCCTAAAGGATCAAGGTCAACTGATTACATCATTTCCCAAATGTTCTCTATGAAAAACTTCTCAGAACTGGTCAAAACTGGACCATACAGACTGCTCCATGCTAAGGGTGCGACGCATCTCACCTGCTACACACAAAGGGTGCAATGTATACTGAAAAGCCCTTCTGTAGTGTGTGATGAGTGAGAGCAGACAAATGGCAGAGGTAGTTTTCTAGGTGGAAACTCATAGAATCTTCTAGAAACTGCTCATATGACACTTGCCTCTCTGAATTCACCCAGGGATGAGTAAGAGATCATGAAATCTCCAAGTGGAACCAAGAACTATCAGTGAAATGACACTAATCGAAATCCCAGAAGTTGACTCAACCCCTTGCAAATATCTATATATGGATCCCTCATTCTAGAGATCCAAAGGTTGGAATTTTGTATTTTGTAAGGAAGTGCTGTTGGTTTCTCTATGAAGCATTGTATTGTTGGCTGATCTAGCTTTTCATGAGGTGAAGAGGGCTTTCATGCTGGGAGGATGGCACTAGATCAGAAAGCTGGGTTGTAATCCTCTCTTCTACTACTTCTATCAATAAAGCTATATGATTTTTCCTCCATATACTTGTACATTTCTGAATCTTGTATTTGTGTATGCATTTATATGATTAATGTACATCTGATTCTACACTGTTTATGGTTATAGATCTCTATGCTTTGATTGTATTTTGTTGCTTTAACTCTACAGGTGTTCTTTGAAGTGGGAGAAAAGAGAAAGGAGTGGCAAAGCTCTATCAGAGGGGAGAGGAAACAAGCAAGGAGCCAAGCGAAAGACTGAGGTTGGTGCTCTCTGCTTCTCTGTCATCTATCTCTCATAAAGGAAAACACAAATTACTTTAAATTGTTTGTTTCTAAGATAGCTACCCATCTTAGTGGGACTAGTAGATCTGAGTAGACACTAGTTTTCCTAGAAACAACCACTCTCTTCTTCAACAATTCTTGACATCATTTCAATAAAAGTAGTTGGTCTCTCACGTTTTAGTATATATCAATGACCATATTTAAAACTTGAATATGAGCATATTTATTATCTTGTTATGCTCATCTCTTCACTTGAAATAATCCTACACTTGAGAAAATAATCCCTTTCTTTAGGTAGGGTAGGATATTGTAATGAATATGTAAATAAAACAATAAAGAGAAAAATAGGTCCTATTGTGAAAAGCAATTTACTAGCACAATTGGATAGAAGATTTTCCCAAAAACAATGCAACTAGCGAGCAAAGTTCACAATGATTTCTGTAAGTTCATGTTTTTTCCAATATTTTACTATAGTTCTTTAAAATATTTTTGGTTTTATGCTTCAGTTGGTTGATGGGGGATTCCTCAAGGCCCATCTTCCAATAGATATTGTGATCTGAAAATGAGATCTTAGACAATTATTAAGGTATTATAGACTCATGTGCTTGGATATGCCTATGTTACTTTGTGCAATGGATCAATAAGATTGCGAAATAGATAGACAATGAAGCAGTTAAAGAACGTAATAGACAAACACATATAAACACAACAAGTTTAATAAGGAGTTCACCCAACACTCCTGGGCTACATCTCTTGGTCCAACCTTCAATGGTGACCTCTTTATTATGTCTTCAAAAATAGACTTTTACAATAGTGAGCTCAAATTGAGCCTCACATAACAGATACAAAACAATAAGGCTTTACTTGGATCCCCCAAGTCTCTCTTGAGTACACAGACTCTCCTCACTAACTCTTTGTCTCTGTTTGATCTTTGTCTCAGCACTACTTGTCTCTGTTTCTGGTAGTCTATGGCTTTAAAGCCAATCTACATTGTCTATTTATGTCCCCTTTTGGGGCTCTCTAGCTCCCCAGCCTCGGTCCACTCTGAGCATTAGCAATTATAGCATAACGTCTTTAGGGGAGGTGGCCACCTGTTTTGCAACAAAAGAGTCCATTTGGCCTTTGAAATCCCTGAAATAGCCATTCTCTATTTACACAGAGGAACACATTCAACACGGGAACAATCACCGAAACACTTTTCATCGGACTTCAATTATTCGTAAATATACACTATATTCCTATTGGGTCCACCCTCAATCGCTATCACATATCACAACTGCCCATGTCTCATGGTTTCCCCTTTGTATTTGGAAAATACGTTAAAATATCGCAAAAAATGGCTTTATGTGGATTGAAATATTATATATTTTTATTCACAAGCCCTTTCGGGTCTAGTCGTCATTACATTGGCGCTTCCCTTTGTATTTCGTTTATTAAACAAAATACGCGACAATACACACAAAACTGTAGTTTGACGGATTTGAAATTTTATGGAATCTTGTTTATAGTTTTATCAGGTCCAACTATAGCGTCGCATATATCTATATATATATATATATATATATTATATTATATATATATATATATATATATATATAATATATATATATAATAATATATATATATATATATATATAATATATTATATATAGATATATATATATATATGTGTGTGTGTGTGTGTGTGTGTGTGTGTGTGTGTGTGTGTGTGTAGCCTCACTCCTTCGTGTAGCTTCGATGCAATTTTGCGATGCGACTCGTCGCAATCACATGTTGCATGAGCCTTGGACTATTTGGTACGCACTCCATTATGGATTGCCGATGCAATATTGCGATGCAACGTGGGCCGTCGATCTGTGTGCTTGATCGACGGTCCTCGTTGACCCCGCTGATCGCTATCGCATATAGTATGTGGTCTCCGCCGATAGCCTTCGCTTGCCACTGCTGATTGTGATTTTCCGATCAGATTTGGACCGTTGATTGGCTAGATCTAATGGCTCCTGTGTGTTGCTCCTTTGACCGCCGATAAACCTTTTTTTCAATGTTTCTTTCTGTTTTTGGTTGCCGATAGTGTTTTCCAATGCTTCAAAGGGTTCTCCCTCATGTGGTAGTTTAGATCTTTTAAAGGATTTTGAAGAATTAGAGAGTTCTTGGATCCATTTTGGGTCACGCCTTCCCACTGAAAAAGCTTTTGGACCACTAAAAGTTGGTTTTGAATCATCGATCAAGGTAGGATACAACTTCCTCACTTGTCCAATTTCCATCCATCATGCACTACTTGGTTTTGAACCTTTGAGTACGATTCTTAGGTACTCAACATCCCCTGTGCGTGTAGTTCTCACCTTTCTGTCCAGAACTGTATCTTCCTGCAACTCATTGAGATATTCAGGCAACAGATCATCAATATAAGGCAATTGACTTTTCTCTTCCGGATCTTCAATTAATGAAGGTTCAATCAGTCTTAAATTTTCTGCATTAACCACTGAATAGATGTGCATGTAAGCTGGCAAATCTAGGTGAAAAGTGTTCTCACCAATTTTATCAAGTATCTTGAAAGGCCCATACCTTATTGGCTTCAGCTTCTTTCCTTCACCTTGCATTCTGTCTTTGCTGATGTACAGTTAGAGTTGATCACCAACTTGGAAGCTATGTTCAATTCGATGCTTATCATGCCTTGCCTTTTACTTAGCTTGACTCTGTTCCAGCTGTTCCTGCACTGCCTGGTGAATTTCTTGGATTTGTTCAATGAACTTGGTTGCTTTGTCCCACATCACTGTGTCCATCAACTGCTATGTCTTTACTAAAGACAAAATCAAAGGTATACTTTGGTGTAAAACTAAAACAAGTCTCAAAAGGATATCTTTGTGTAGAAGAATGTTTAGCACGGTTGTAAGCATGTTTCACATAACACAAATGTTCATCCCAAAGCTTGGGATGTTTGCTGCAATAGCCCCTGAGCAACTAGATCACTGTCCTATTGACCACTTCTATTTGGCCATCTATTTGTGAATGAAAGGTTGTGCTCTTCTTCAGTCTGGTGTCCATTAATTCCCAGAGACTTGACCAAAACTTCCCAACAAATCGGGAATCTCGATCAGATACAATGGAAGTGGGTAAACCAAAATTAGCCAAAACATGCTGAAAGAACAACTTCGTTGTTTGTTCAATAGTAATCTGCTTGTTACAAGGTATTAAAATACACATTTTGTTGAACATGTCCACAGTAACATATAAATAGTCATGACCTTTTCTAGATTTTGGTAATCCCCCAGTAAAGTCCATAGAAACACTTTCCCAAGGACGAGAAGGGACTGGAAGTGGAGTGTACAAGCCTAATTTTCTATTGCTAGGCTTTCTTTTAGCACACATGGTACACCCTTTAATATATCTAGAAACTGTCTCGTGCATTCTTGGCCAATAACAAAATCTTTGCAGCTGTGCAACTATTTTACTTACACCAAAATGACCTGATATTAGAGAAGTATGTGCTTCTCAGATTATGTTAACTCTTTTAGTTTGAGGAATGCATAAATATCCCAAACGATACAAGAGTTGGTCCTTAACATGATAATCCAATTCTTCTACTTGTTTGCCATGACTTCAAGTTGCATATACATCTTTAAAATCTACATCTTGAGCATATTGTTCGATGTAACTTTCATGCAAAACTGAATTATGCTTAAGTATAGTAGATGCATTTATGATTGATCTGGATAACATATCTGCAAATTTATTGTGTATGCCTTTCTTATATTAATGACACAATGAAACTGCTGTAGAACCATCCACCTTATAGTGTCTTGATTTCTGCAATTTAGTTTGTGATTGCAAAAATATTGAAGTGGTTGATGATCAATATGTATAACTGTTTCTTTGCCCATTAAGTAATGTTTCCACTTTTTCACACTCTGTACTAATGCATACAATTCTTTATCATATGTGGGATAATCAACTACTACAGAATTAAATGTCTCAAAATGATAGCATATGGGTTTACCGTGTTGCATCAACACTGCTCCCAAGGCATAGTCACTGGCATTTGTTTCAATCTCAAATGGTCTTTGAAGATATGGCAATGCTAGTACTAGTGCTGTACTAATCTTTTCTTTCAAGGTGTCGAAGGCTTTCTGTTGTTTTCCTCCCCACTAAAACACCTTTTTCAATCATGTCAAAGCATGTAAGGGAGCTGCAATCAAGGAAAAGTTAGCAATAAACTTTCTCCAATATTGTGTTGCTCCTAACTTCTATAGTACATTTGGGTTTAGGCCAGTTCACAATGACTTCAACCTTAGAGGGATCTATGTTTAATTCACCACCCCCTACAATATGACCCAAATAATTAAAGATGTTTTACCGAATTCACATTTTGACAATTTCACATAGAGATTTTCTCTTTTCAAAACATCTAGAGTCTGCTTTACATGCTTCAAATGTTCTTCCCATGTTTTACTGAAAACAAGAATGTCATCTAAATATACAATTACAAAATCATCAGTAAAAGGTCTGAGTACATCATTCATAACTCTCATGAAAGTGGCAGGAGCATTAGTGAAGCCAAAAGGCATAACTAGCCATTCGTATAACCCTTGCTTTGTTTTGAAAGCAGTCTTCCATGCATCTTGTTCTACTACTTTGACCTGATGGTAGCCACTATAAAGTCCAACTTGGAAAATTAAACAACTTCTTTCAGCTGATCCAATGGATCATCAAATGTGAGGAAGCAGATAATGATTCTTGATCGTTATTGTATTTAGCACTTTGTAATCAATGCACATCCTCCACGAACCATCTTTCTTTCTCACCAACATGATCTGAGATCTGCATGGTGATGTTCTTGGTCATATGAACCCTTTCTCGAGTAGCTCCTGTACCTTCTTCTTGATCTCTGCATTCTCTAAAGCGGATAACCTGTACATTTCGATGTTAGGCAATGGAGCATCTTGCTGCAAATGAATATCATGTACAATTTCCCTTTTGGGTGGCAGACCTTTAGGTTCTTGAAATAGGATATCATATTCTAAAACAATTTTTTCTAAATTAGCTTTCTATTTAGCATCATAGCCCTCAAATACATTGGTTTTATTAGTTTTCTTTTCCTTTACAACCATTAGTAAAAATTTCTTGCATGAATTTACAATTCTTTTCATCTGCCCTGAGTTTATGAGAGAGTAATTATTTTTGAGTTTATGAGCTCTTACAATATATTCTATTCCATCTTTGGTGAGTTGATACTTATTTTCAGCTCTATAGAAAATGGATTTTCTATCATACAAGTAAGGACTTCCTAAAACAATTCCACATATATCCAATGGAACAATATCTAACTCAACCTCATCGACCAATGTTGACCCAAAAGAAAACCTAAGTTTACATTGTCTAGTCACTTGTAGCTTTGCTTTATCACATACCCAACCTAATGGATATGGCTTCTTATGAGGTGTGGTTAGTAGTCCCAACTTATTTACAATTGCTCCAGAAATCAAGTTTACTTGTGAACCACTGTCAAATAAAGTATCAATCTTTTGATGCTTGGAAATAACTCTAATATGAAAAATCTCATGGCTTTTCCTCTCATTTTCTTCATTATCAATAGCTTGTGCATAATTACTAGTAGATGCTTCATAATTTTTACCTTTTATACCTATCGCTGCGATTGTTGTTTCATCACCTGAGTCTAACACCAATTCTTTTTGTATAGCAGCAACAGTCTTCTTCTTCTTGCCATTGAACTCCTTGGGTTTCAGCTTTGGATGCAAAGACCAGCAATGTTCATCATCATGTCCATCCTTCTTGCAGTGAGTGCATGAAGGTTTTCCTTTCTGCACAACGTTTGCCTTCCTCTCTTTCCATTTTTGCTTCTTCTTTTCTTTGTTCTTTCTTGCAATGGGTTTTGATGATCCCCCAATCTCTAGGTTCAAATTCTTGCCTCTATCCTCTAGATGTGTAGCCTAAATGGATACCTCATCTATGCTAGTGGGGTTAAACATGAGAATGGTGTGCCTTAAGTAGCTATGCAAACCACCTGTATACTTCAACAAAGTTTTAGGTGAGTCTAGAGAAATGCCTAGAATTAAAGCTCTTTTCTTAAATTCTTGGGTATAGCTTTGCACACTTTGCCCCTTTAATTGGCAAAGAGTTTGCCAACTCATCATCACTTGCTGCATATAAGCTAGTGGATAGAAATTTTTTTTAATGGCAGAAACAAATTCACTCTAGGTAGAAAGAATTTTACCATGCTTCTTCAAGTTAGCTTGTGTCCTGCCTTCCCACCACACTAGGGCAGTTCCTCCAAGGCAAAGGCTGGCTAGTTGAATCTTTCCCCTTTCTGAATCGTTGTTCTGCCCCTTGAAATATACATCAACCTATCTAATCTAGTTATCTAGCTTTTCTACATTTCATTCTCCATCATATATTGGCAAATAAAATTTTACATCTAATTTAATCACAAAAGTCTTCTTCTTTTTATTTTCAGGGCTAGAAGGAGGTGTTGATGGAGGAGGCTCTTCCCCTTTCCCTTTGCCTTCTGAATGGGCAAATAGAAGAGGTTCCTCTACTCCTTTGCTTGTTTGAGATTCCGAAGGGCTTTCCCCTTAGCCTTTCTTAAATTCTCAATACATCTCTTCTACCATGGCTCTCATGGTCATGAAACTGTCCATGAACTGAGAGTCTGATTCCAAGGGAATTTCTTCTGTCATTGTCCTCCTAGGATAGACTCTTCCAATTTCTAGGTTGGCCTCAACTAGTTCTCCTTATCCTTATTTGAGCTTTGACCTAGTTAGCATTCAACAATCCAGCACAAGCTTGTCTAACCTTAGCAAACCTGGCTCTGATACCAGTTGATCTGAAAATGAGAACTTAGACAATTATTAGGTATTACAGACTCATGTGCTTGGATATGCCTATGTTACTTTGTGCAATGGATTGATAAGATTGCGAAATACATAGACAATGAAGAAGTTAAAGAACATAATAGACAAACACATATAAACACGACAAGTTTAATAAGGAGTTCACCCAACACTCCTCGGCTACGTCTCCTAGTCCAACCTTCAGTGGTGACCTCTTTATTATGTCTTCAAAAATAGAGTTTTACAATAGTGAGCTCAAATTGAGCCTCACACAATAGATACAAAACAATAAGGCTTTACTTGGATCCCCCAAGTCTCTCTTGAGTACACAGACTCTCCTCACTGACTCTTTGTCTCTGTTTTATCTCTGTCTCAACACTACTTGTCTCTATTTCTGGTAGTCTATGGCTTTAAAGCCAATCTGTGTTGTTTGTTCGTTTCCTCTTCTCGGGCTCTCTGGGTCCCCGACCTCTGTCCACTCGAATCCCCCTTCTGAGCATTAGCAATTATAACATAACGTCTTTAGGGGAGGTGGCCACCTGTTCTGCAACGAAAGAGTCCATCTGGCCTTTGAAATCCCTGAAATAACCATTCTCTGTTTACATAGAGAAACACATTCAACATGGGAAAAATCCACCGAAACATTGTTCATTGAACTTCAATTATTCGTAAATCACACTATATTCCTATTGGGTCCGCCCTCAATCGCTATTGCATATCGCAACTGCCCATGTCTCATGGTTTCCAATTTGTATTTGGAAAATACATTAAAATATCACAAAAATGGCTTTATGTGGATTTGAAATATTATATATTTTTATTCACAAACCCTTTCGGATCCGGTCTTCATCGCATCAATGCTTCCCTTCATATTTCATTTATTAAACAAAATACACAACAATACACACAAAATTGTCGTTTGACAGATCTCAAACTTTATGGAATCTTGTTTATAGTTTTATCGGGTCCGGTTATCGCATCGCGTATATAT